>JAHWFP010168219.1:199537-255640 GCA_023313725.1 Lithobius niger | reverse complement strand
GAATTATGGTAGATGTTGGAACTTCTGGTGTGGATTACTCTCTCCAGGAAGAACAGAAAATGATGCCACTTGACAACTCTTGGAAAATTGAGCAACACACGTTGTTCCTGGTCGTGAATTGCATTTTTAAGGTTTGTGATGGTTAGAATTAGTTTTAACTGTGCATTATGTTGGCGTTTGGAAGACGGGTGATCTAATAAACTAAATTTATGAATAAAAGAAAGGCATTGCGTTTTTGCTAGACTGAAACCACATCACGTACGTGAATGATTGATTTACACCGATGCACAGGAGTTCACGGTCATTAATCACGTCTTGTTACTGAAGGTTTGTGCAATGATTGCATTTTCCCTGACTTTTCCATGAACGAAAACTCCCTCCCTGGCCTAAGTTAGTTTAGAAAATAGATATACGTGCCTCCCAATTTTAGACATTAATTTTACTAAGTCCATTGGCCTTTAATATACGATTTGCGGTGCTTTCTCTATATGTAAGTTGCCTTTGTTTGGGGCAGATCAAACTCCAATTCGTAACCTTCATCTTAACATTCGGGAGTATCCTGACAATGTAATATGAATACTTGATGGGTCAATAAAAGATTGACCCAACGCGCACAGCGTATTACATGACAAAGCAAACAGTCGGCATTAAAGACTGGCCTTGTGAGTATACAAGATACACGTCTGAGAAATACAACCACACAAAACGTACAATTTCAAGTTCAAAGACATTTGTCCACTTCAATGCCTTGCGAATTTTTGATAGTCCTCTGCTGTAGATGTTAAAAACGACCGACTATCTTCTTCAGGCTATTTACTACTACACTAATGCAACCTCGTAAAGCATCTCAGTGTTATTTAAATCTGGCGATTGGCTAAGGATTTAAATAACTCTTGAGATGATGTATAGTGGTGTAGTACAATGTTTCTGAAACTTTTTTTTAAACGCGACCCCATTTTTCAAAATTTGGCCACTTGAGACGGGTCATGACCCATCCAATGGGTTAAAAAAACGATTACTCTTTTTTTTTTGTCTGAGCAATGTGCTTGTTTTTCTGAGCACAAGTGCTCCAAATTTGGTACAATATTTGTTAATTTAAAGTCTTAGCTCATTTTCCACGACAATCTGTTGGTTACGAACCCTAGTCTTCAGTCCCACTAAATAGGAAAACCTCCGATTCACATAAGTAAGAAAAAGCAAATGGAACAAGTGCTTCAATGAGATGAGGTGACAAATCATTGTACTCTTGGTTGTACCTAACCTCAGCATTCGTACAGTTTTTTTTTAATTTGAACGGAGTTTCAAGGTTAACTTGAAAAACCGGCAACCGGCGATGACAGTGATTGATTGAAGGCATTAATTAAGAAGATAAACACATAAATCACCACTTGTACACTACACTACAGTACTTGAATTTTCGAGGAAAACCCATTCCTCTTCCTCAGAAGTCGAAAATGCAATTTGAAAATGTCACTACATGACGAGCGTTTATCGGTATTTTGAATTTTGCTTTAGTCCAGAGTGAACCACTGATTTCTACGTTATGTCTGGAGGTGTTATTTGCAGGTTCCAGCGCTTGTCGAGTTTGGCCATCAGATCCGATCTCCCACAGAGAAACAGCATAAGATGACACCGACAGAAGTGAGCAGTCGTAGCTAGGTCGTCTACAAAGTACCCTGCCTTGATTGCGATGCCATCTACATTGGCGAAACCAAGAGACGGCATCATAAGGGTGCCACTAGAAGGGATGAAAAACTAAACGGCATCGCTCAACACCACCGAAAAGAAAATCACAACTGATCATTTAATATCAATGATCAATTGGTAAAAATTGTCCCAGGCCTGGGTGTCAGCCATTCAGTAGAATGGAGCCCCAAACAAGCAGACGTTTCTGCTATTTTGCTTGCTGAAACTGTATTCGTTTCGCCCTTGTCAAAATCACAACATAGCTTGGGACCAAGTTTCCATACTGCTCCATTCCAACACTGCACAAGAAGCCCACCTTAGGGCAATTGAGTCCCTAGCTATTAACAGATTTTCGCGACAAAGGATACCACTCATGAACCTCACAGGCCCTTCAAATGACTTGATTGTAGGATTTGTACGACCGGATCTGATGGCCAAACTCGACGAGCGCTCGAACCTGCAAAGAACACCTCCCGAATTAACGTATAGATCCGTGGTTCACTTTGGACTGGAGCAAAATTCAAAGTACAGATAAACGCTCGTCATGTAGTGACATTTTCAAATTGTATTTTCGACTTCTGAGGAAGAGGAACGGGTTTTCCTCAAAAATTCAAGTGCTGTATTGTAGTGTACAAGTGGTGATTTATGTGCTTATCTTCTTAATTAATGTCTTCAATGTTGACTCAGAAGATGGTTCAATGAGTGAAAAAAAATAATAACACTGTTCGTTTCGTTATGTTCGTATTATCTTAATTGTTCCTGTGCTCCAGTCCAGAAATTGCACACGCTTTCCCTACCTGCACACAAATGGCCACATCATCAAAAGACTGTGAAGCTCAATAGAAACTCAGCTGTACTGTTTGGATGCTGATAAAAATGGATCGTTTTGTAACTCGGCACCATACGGTTTAAATTCATCAGCAGTAACAACTTCTCAAAAAAGAAAATTACGACGAATCATTCCTCGACTACAGCTTTTCAGTTATTGGTAATGAGAACCTATTTACGGCCCCAGGATTACTTCTTCACGACTCCATCGGGGACGTGATCCACAGTTTGAGAAACACTAGTGTAGTACATAGCCTGAAGAAGATAGTCAGCCGTTATTAACATTTACAGCAGAGAATTATCGAAAATTCGCAAGTTTTTGAAATGGAGAAATCACCTTCAACTCGCAAATTACTCATTACGCTCACTTTCAAAAACAGGATACTGTCTGCATCTTGCAAATTTTCGATTGTATTTCGACAATCTGCATCAGGCACGGTCATGAAAATTGAGTTCTCTGGTTACATCCTCAACTTTTTCGTCTGATTGTTGGAAAGGATGTTCTTTTCAAGCAAGGAGACGAAGAAGACGAGGATGTAACCAAAGAACACTAATTATCTTGACCGTGCCTGATGAAGATTGCTGAAATACACCCAGGATCTGCCCCAGTAGTGCAGTGGTTATAGCACCTGGCCTAGTATGTGGGAAGTTCTGGGTACGAGTCCTAGTTGGGACAGTTATTCTGTATTTCTTTTTCAGATTAGTGTTGTCTTGTATTCTCACATGGCCTGTCTTTAATGCCGACTACTTGCTTTGTTAGCCCTTTAAGGCCATACCCGTTCCGTATGATGCGTCAAATGTAGTCTGCGAGCACAACACAGGGCCTCTGTTACGCGTCTGACTCATTTCGGAAATTTTCATATTCACCCGTTTGACTGATGCGTGAAGTTTCCGACAGTCAATCGAATCGCTGAGCACCACAAGCTTCTCTCTTCTTGGCCCTTGAGGCGAAGATGGAAGCTGCACATAGACCATTGAAAAATTTCAATAGTTAAAAAGAATTCTAATAGTAAGTGCAGATAACTAGTAGCAAAACAAGCATTTACACAAATTGCTTTTAGTGACAAGAATGACCCCCAATTCACTGTGTATGTACATATTTTTTACGTTCTGGCAATTACATTGAGCCTTTTACCTTGTGGTGGTGGGAATAAACGAGTGAGCAAGCAAACAAGTGTTCGTAAGTGGACATGTGGGGCATGGATCTACCTTCTGCATGTTGCTGGATATGAACAACGACACGGTGACATTGTGGTTTGGCATCGCCTTTACCTTGTTTTTTATTCTTATCTATAACATCACCATTGTTATATAAGTTGCAGACATGAACATGCTATAGCACAAATAAATTCAACCTTTTTGTTTTTAAGGTAGCCAACCTATCTGTTTGGGTTGTGTTGTACAGAGGAGGGAAATGGATTATTTAGTATTGGATGAAAATGGATCTTGCGAATACGATGTTAGCATCGGATAGCTGTATAAATGGTTCTCCAGAATATGTGCTCCGTTTTACGTGGTTCACGGCACATTTTTTTTTCCTAAGTCGGCGCGAAAAATGTCAGTCCCGCATCAACATGTTCACCTTTTAGATCCGATGTCCATGTTAGCCCGTGCTGCATTCATCAATGCTTGGAGTGGCCAGCTCTGAATCTATCTATTTGCCATTTTGAATTGGTATTATCCATACTTCCTATTAAAAAAAAAAACTGCTGTACCCATACATAACATTTTGTACGTTCGAAAAAGATGTTGCATGTTCTGAAAACTCGCCCAAAAAAAATTATAAGGCCATTAAAAAAAGAAATGTTGGTTCTCAGGCACTGCCCGCACCGATTTTTTGACGAGAAATAAAAGAAACAGCGCGGTAAAAATAGTAGTTACAGATCAAAAATGGTCCTTTGTAAGGTACGAAAATAATAATTATTAATAAATAATTTTGTTGACATGTTTTATGCAGAATTTTGAGGTAGTGTTTCTTTATTTAACCCAAATAAAATATAATTCCCCAAATATAAGGAACAATAAGGACGGAAAATAAAAAATAAAATTCCGCCCGCACAGATTTCTTGAGAAAAAGGCCTGAGAACTAACTTCTTTTTTTAAGTAGCCTAAATAAAAATTCGCTCGCATCAATATTTTTAGTACCTATCTGAAGCATTATTTAGTTAACTTGAAGCTACATTACTTCAAGGGTGGTGCCTAAATTTATCGAGTTGACTGCTTTGATTCTGGGATAATAATATCTCGGGAAGTTTTCTTTTTGGTACGACGTGGCTCTAACGATATTAATGTGTACATAAGTGAATTGTTTGCGATAGTTTATTTTCAATTCCAGCGGAATTCCCTTCAATTCCCCTGAAGTCCTTCCAACTATTGAGCAGATCGACCAGTCCTTTGGAGCAACGCATCCTGGAGGTAGTCTATTCAATATACTGTTGTTTTCAATACGTTGTATATCTGTATTCAAAAAATTAAAGAGAAAATTTTATTTTTTAGTGTACGATTCTTCTCAGCAGTTGTTCATCTTAAATTTCCGTGGCTTGTCATTTTCTTTTCCGTTAGAATCTAAATTTCAGGTAAGTAAGCTATGCCGTGTTTCTTGTAACCTTAATCACTATATACTTCTGCACTTTTGGAATAAGATTTTTCTTGTTGAGGTGTTGACATTATTTAACAATACAAAAAGGATGAAACGAATGAACTTTTTCGTTTATGGTCAACGTACTTTTATCATCGGTTGCCAATTTTTTGAGTAGAAATATCGCATTAAGTCTAACAATTTTATGTTTTTTGGTTGGCCCTGTACAAAATTTAATCTTTTTACCGCTAAACCAGGTGGGGGGGGGGGCAATACTAGGTGTTTCAACTTGTACGATGACGATACGTTATTGTTGTATGCGTCTTGGTAAGGAAAAATACTTTACCACAAAGTCCACTTGATTTTTCGGCGAAATCTAAAATATTTTAGAGGACCGTTCACCTTCATTAGAAGCCTACAGCAATGACAAAACCATGATTACATTTCCAATGTATAAACGAGAATTCAAAAACCGTGCTTCTCAACCTAAACCAGAACGTGCACTACCACTGACCTGTATATCAAAGTCAACTTCTTCTCCCCACAGCTTGTCAAGGCACTAATAGCCATGGGTGCTCAATTATATCGATGTTGCCAAACAAAGGGCTTGCACATTCATAAAGGGGACTATTTTCTTCTGAAAATGTCTAATCGCTAATGACTCTAGGGATCTCAGATGGCAGTCATTAAGGGAATTAGATTTCATCAGCATAGTTGTAACTTTCGAAGCAATGCGGTGATTGCTTTGCACGCTGGTGAGTAATACCATTACGCAGGTCTGGCGAGTAATACCATTATCCAGGTCTTCTTTGCCAGTGTCATTCTGGTGTTCTGGGAGACGTTCCAGTGTCTGTGCATCCTCCCTATATAGACCGCCTCACACTTCCTACAAGGAACACAATACACTACTCCCTGCTGAACTCCCTACTTGCCGTGTGGTGAGCTTCCTTGCCTAAGGCTTCTGGCCTCTGACCATCTGGGAAGTATGTTCAGCAAGGAGTAGTGTAGTGTGTTCCTTGTAGGAAGTGTGAGGCAGTCTATATAGGGGAGACGCATGGACATCTGCTTGAACATCTCCAAGAACAACAGAATGCCACCCGCAAAGGAAACCTGCGTAATGGTATTACTCACCACAGTGTGCAAAGCAATCACTGCATTGCTTAGGAATATACAACTGTGCTGATAAAATGAAATTCCCTTAATGACTGCCCTTGAGTCATTAGCGATTAGACATTTTCAGAAGAAAATGGTCCCCCTTATGAATGTGGCAAGCCCTTCATTTGGCAACATCGATGAAATTGCTCGCCCATCTCTTAGAGCCTTGCTTGACAAGCTGTGGTGAGAGAACCTTAGTTTTCATTTATAAATCAGTGGTACTGCACGTTCTGGTTTAGGCCTGTGAGAAGCACACTTTTTAAATTCTCGTTTGTATGTTGGAAATGTAATTGCTGGTGTGTCATTGCTGTAGGCTTCTGATGAAGGTGAACGGTCCTCAAAAACCTTTTTCGATTCACTGAAAATTCAAGTGAACTTTGTGCATCCGAAATTGTGGTAAAGTGTTTTTCCTTTTAGTCTTCAAAAAGCCACAGTAAAAACATTTCCCTGTTTTACCGTTATTATTGTTAAGTAGTGTATCACGAAACTGGAAGAAACTTTGAGTCTATCTTCTTTGAATTTAACAGTTCATAATGTTGATGAAAATATGCTATGTATTTAAACACTACACAACATCGAGTTGTACAAAATTTTGACAAACCAAAGCTTACAAGTCACTCGCATTGTCTTCATCAGGCAGCTTTCTCACTGCCTACAACAACAAAAAAACGAGTTTGCAGTATTTAATGCTTTAAATATACTAAAGAAATTACATAGTTCAGAGTTTAAATAAAAAAAATAATTCAAGTCAATCAGCACAAACATTCCATTGAAAACTTCTTCTATCAAATAGGCCTTGGCTTTGGCAGTTCACTGCTCGTATTCTGGATACTTTCCAAATTCGGACTGTTTCATTGTTGGCAATGAATAAAGTTTCACACCAGAGATTAGCATTGGAAACTGCATCCATTCTGGACAATCCAAACACACACAGCTAAAGGACCAGATCCAGAATCATAGTTTTACTGCCTTCCAACAACCAGTTCTACACGGTAATGCCACAATCGACAGAAACTGGCATCAATCTCCCAATTTTATATCCAGCAAAAGACTCGGGGGGAGGGGGGGGGTGGCATCCTTCAAACTTCGGAAAGTTTTCAGGATGTGTCAGAAAAATTAATCCCAACTTCCTTAGTACGGCGATTTGTTTTAAGTGTTTGTGTAACTAGCAACTCATCATTGAAACATAATTATGGTGATGCCTTGTGTTTCAGTAGTACCTAGTTTGCATTTTATAAATATTTAACGGTTTGCCGTTGTTTTTTATACACCATCCTGTATTTAAAGGGAAAATAATTGCATTGAGTTTTGTTATTTCATCCTAAATACATGTATAGGATTGATATTTTGTGATTTACGGTGTATTATTTTGATTAGCCCCGGTATGCACATGGTTTGGCCCAGCTGCCCTTTCCCAATGGCGCTTCTCCCGTTGTGTCCAAGATGGATATTTATAGCGGAAATAGTCGTGCTGATACACGGTAAGATAATACTGCAACCCAAGTATATGGAAGACACAGAATAAGGGTGTACCAATTAGCTCATTCATGCTCTCGTGCTGATGAAGAAAAAAATTAAGAGATACAGAACAATCTTACGAGACCTTTTTATGCATCTAGTAGAAACCAGTTATCGGCACCAGCAGTCCAGCATACATCTAATAATTCACTAGTTTTAAATATTTGGTGCTTCATTTGTGCATTAAAAATTTCAAAATGGATAAATCGAGCTTAAAAAATATGGATCGGATCGCTTGCCGATATTTGTGCTAACAGTCTTGGCAACATTCTCTGAAATATCGTTAACTCAGAAAACCGTTTTAGATTACGACCTGTATTTTTCTTAGGAATTCACTACATATCTTCCTGGCTTTTTTTTAAACTGTTGGTTACTATTTTAACATTTTATTTTATTGTTTATTAATAGGGATCGACTGAGTCCGGATATATCCAGATCTGGGTCTGGTAATTATTTTAAACCGGATCCTACAATAATAATCAACTTCCTTTTTTTCTTTGCTTCTTAACATATTCTTAGTAAAATAACTAAGCGGTCTACGAGTATAAAAATTGCAGACAAAATAATTATATTGGAAATTATTATACAAAAATATGAACGGAGAACACGAAACGAAGATGCCCAAAAACTTAAAACCTTTATTGTGAAGCACAAGTCGAGTGCTATTGACCAGTCAAGTTGTACTGAAAGTTGGCCCATTTCTCCGCGAAAGAATCGTAATTTAAAAAAAAAGTATTTCCACAAAGACAGCTTCAGGGGTGCATAAAATTCTTATTGGACAAAATTTCCCTGTAGATTTTTCAAATTTCCACAGCTTTTCACTATGTAAGCAAGCCATTTTTCAGTGAATTTCTACAGTTCTCTGAAATTTCCCGCGAAATTCGTTCTAGCGTTCTGGCATATTCTGCACACCTGGACAGCTTGAATTCATTAGATCAAACTTACCTTGCCTAACCGCAAAAAAAAATCAACCGCATAGATTAGGAGTAACCGGCATGTTTTCCCTATCGCACTTGGTGAGTGAGTTAAGCCTAATGCACGAAGCTGCAAACGTTAAAATTTTCACCTTTGAACTTTTTAATTTCTGGAAAACGATCCGATTATTTACTTCACTGGGTAAATGTTGAGTGCCTTTTAAGTATCCAAATTCATTTTGTTGGAGAAACTGATAATCTGCTCCCTTAATTAGTTTTTAGACTTAGTAAACATTGCTTTTGTCACATCAGCAGTAGCAAGACGTTGGTTGGATTTGGAGCCCACCTGGAGGAGGTAGTCAACTGTTGGAGTAATTAGCCAACTCTAAAACCTGATATGTCTAACTGATAATACCCATATTTAAATCTGCACACATTATTATTTAAAAATATTATTTTCAGCTTTATTATTTTATATGGCTCTACTTACATGCCAGGTGTAGACTCTGGTAGCCTACTCCAAAATCAGATGTGACTGGTAACCTTGTTGAAATCTTTAAATATTTGTTTAGTGTTTTTTTTTTATTTTTATTTCTCCTTATGTTATTATTTTATTTGGTTTATTTATAATTAAACAAAATTTTAAAATATTTTGGAGAATAGAAAAGATTATTTTTTTAAACCAGGCATGATTAACTGATGACCATGTTTAAACCTGTAAATATTTTTCTAACTTATTTGTTTTTGTATTTCAGCTTTTTAAGTTAATTTATTTGGTATTATTTAGAAATTAAACAATTTAAAAATAAAATAAATGCATATCCTATACTGGCTTCACAAATGTTGCAAAATTCTGCAAATGATTTTTTGAAATAAAGAAGTGGGCCAATGAATGAGAAATCCTTAAATTACAAAAATGTTTTTTGATTGATTAACCTAATTAGTGCTTTGTTTGATTGTTTGAAAAAATTTAAACGTTGTCAAACCAGTAGAGTGCTGTAGTCTATAGGCACTTATACTGTACATGTGCTCTTAATAGTGAGTAAACAAATGATGCCAAATACTGCTTGGTTCGTTAGCAGCACGTGATCTCCGGCCGTTCACTTGTGACGTCACGCAAAGCGAGTCAAGGTCGCATCCAATGGCGCTTGCGTTCGCTTGCGGGCAGCCGGTTCGATGGCAGCCTACGCAGCGTTTGGAGTACGCTCTCAACGATCGTATATATTGAAGAAAAAATGCAATTTAAACTACTTATATGGTAATAAGACATTAAAAAATGATTTAACAAGTAGTAACAAGCATTGTGACGGAAGAATATCCAATGGATGTTATCATTCAGAGTACTGCAAGTATAATCACTCTGAAATTGGCACTATTGGAAAGCTCTCGAAAAAAGAAAAAAAACGTTTAGAATGGTGTCTTGGAACGGTCAATTTTTTACAAAAATATCGCACAAACCGATATTTTACCAAAGCAGGTAGCCATACTGATCCGATACCGATGCCAATATCGGTATCAGCCGAGCCTTAATTAAGAAAATTTTGAAGAAAGCTACACCATTCATAAAATAGTGGACTACGCCCACTACAGTTGCAAGGAGGGGAAGTAATTGTTGGTTCGAAAGCTAAGCTTCGTGTTGCTATTAAAACGACGTGCATTGTTGACTGTTTTTTTTTGTATTTAAACGAATTGCAAACCATGTCACCGAATCACTTGCTGCTTCGAATTGTCAGTAAAATAGCTCCTTCGAACGCTGTTCTCATGCAGAGTACAATATGTAGCTTCGAGATTACCAAGGAGTAAGATTTGCAAAGAATTATGAGATTCCCAAAGAGTAACAAGATTAAAGACGCAACTTGAATAAAACTGCTTCGCAAAATAACTTTGCGATGCGATACTGCTTTTGTCGAGCCCCGCGGAGAAATCCCCTCCCCTGCTGCCTTGAATGTAGACTTCATTAATTTTAACGTCGCTACCTTATTCCTCGAATAAACCTTTCTGTGTTAAAGGCCATTGGTACCTTTATTAGTATCACCAGCATATATTGGTTCATTCGTGGCACGTGACTGCTGAACGTGTTGGGGTCATTCGAACGAGTAAAGGTCGTCTCCATTGAAACTAATGTGTGCACATCCTTTGTCAGTGGCCGGCTAGGAGCTTACGATATTTAAAATAAAACAACTTAAACTTGTTTGCACAGTGATAAAAATATCAAAAAATATTTGCAGTTGGTAAAAAATAGTGTAGAAAAAAATAACCATTGGCTGTTTGCATTCCAATTTTCCTTAGGCTCAGCAAGTCTGAATATTTAAATTTTCATTAGTCAAACTTAGACAGTTTTGTTGGTCAAGGGCAGTTCGGATAATCGGGTTCAGATAATTGAGGCGTTACTGTAGGTTAATTATTCCCTCGCGATTGATGAAACATTATGATTCAACCGTGTTGGGCATACAGATTACAGTTTTCTCGCTTTGTTGCTGTGAAAGCGAATGTGTTTAGCGAGAATCCTACATGCAAACTGTTCCTGTGTCATTTTCTGTGGTACTCTCATGTAAATAAGTGGCTGAATACCAATTGCCCAGTTTTCAACATCATAATATGCTTTGGAATGGATATTTGGCGTTGTAAATTAGAAAAGATTTCCCCTTTCTGATAATTTCTGCAGTCATGAGAAATGCACTTCCACAACATTAAGTTGATTTAAAATATCATTGTTTTAGCTACTCAAATAGCAGGCTCCACACTAGCAGTGAATGCAGCATACTAGTCTATGCAGAGCAGGGGTGCATAGTGGCCTACACCACCCTAATACAGTGGCGCCCCTTCTAAGACCCAAGACAACAGTAAAACTGAGCAATTGTAAGCACTTCGGTTTTTTTTCTACCGACATCAGAAGGGTCCTCTTTTTCGCCTTAAGTAGGATAATGTTGGTATATGTTACTGGCTCTCAACAACCCAAATTCTTTCTCCGAGCCCATTGTTGCCCCTCCTCCACCCCACTACCCCACCCTATCCCCCTAAAAAAGTGTGAAAGATTATTTCCATTGAAGCTGAATAAATAAGTACGGAATTTACTACTATTAAGAAAATTTATCTAATAAAATAATAATCACTGAAATTGTTAAATATGCGTTAGCTTTCGGACCCATCATTTTTTTTTGCCTCTCCCAAAAAAAATGTGTAGATATGCCACCGCTGTAACACTTGAGGGTGAGCCCTTGACCTCCAACTTCCTGACTGCCGGTCCACCTTTGGTTATATGGTATTCTCTTGCTTTATGTTTAGTTTAGTAGTGTCAGTCGCATTATCACATTGGATTTATATTCACTAAACAGATTCATTTCATAAAAGGGCACATAATACGTGCGTCATGGAAAGGAAGTGTACAAGCACATTTGAAATACTACTTCCTGCTCTTTTTGTAACCTTATTGTCAAATTTAATTCCTTGGTAGTTTTCTAAGCTTTACATTTTTTTTAAAAATTATTTATACAGGAAGTAATTGGTTCAAGAAGAAAGTGAAATAATTTTTTTTGTGTGTAATTTATTTGTCCATTTTCTGGAAAAAAATATTTTTCTTGTTTGCTTGTTATTAAAAAAAATAAGGTAAATGTTTTCAAATTGTTTTGTTGTGTAGGGCACCTCCACTACCTATGTGCTGCTTCTACAACCATTGCTATTTAGATCGCTTGGATGTGCTAAGAGAAGCAAATCGATCTGTAGGCATCAAGCTCCATCTAGTTACCGAAGGTAAAACAAATTGCATTATGCAAAATCATGTAACTGGGGTCAGGTTTACTCATTATTGAATTTTGGTGTTTGGAAAACAATGCGTAAACAATGGCTCTTTATAAAAAAAAAAAAAAGTGTTATTTATTAATAGTAATTCATTGTCAACCTTGAGTAAAATGACCTGAGAACCTCTCAGTTCCCGGGCTCGACCACACTGATTTCTTAGTATCTGTAAAATACTAACCTATAGTATGTGCTAAAATCGTTTTCGATTTGCTTTTCTACCCCGAATTTTTTAAACCCTATAACTTTTAATACCTTTGCAACACTTGTAATGCAATGAGGTAAGCTACTCTGCCACTTGGGAGTGCAACAATCGCTTCTCCCAACAATGCAGCACCAGCCTTCAAACATCGCTTCGTTTTCGGGTACAGACCAGTAAGGATGTGGTGTCTGTGCTCTGCTTTTCAAGTTTGAAACGCTGGCGAATCGCCAGTTTGGTTCCTGAATAAGGTGCAATGGATGTTCGAAAATTGCAAATGATGCTGGATTCCGGCGAGTTTCCAGAGTGTGCCTGTTTGAAAACTCCAGGGGACATTCTTCCTGCTTGTAGAAAATTCAGGCCATGCAATTTCACCGAATAGAGATGTGGTTTGTGCGAACTTTTGGACCCAGCGGTGGTAAAGAAGATTTTGCGTACGTGGAAAAAGACTGACCAAAAACGTGTGCAGTCGGCCAAGAAAGCGGCTGTGGTTCCCTCCACGTTGGCCCGGAAAACCTCTTTGGAGTTACGGTTGGATAAAATGAGTACCGATGTGGAAATGCCGATCGTTTTTTTTTTGTCTGAAGAAACTGTGAATGCCCATTTTGGTGTTGTTATCGATGGACCGAACGTTAAGCCTAACGTGGTGCCGTGATGAGTGTGTCCTCGTCACCAACGGTTTCCTCTCTTCTTGCAAAGTCCTGAATTAATCCGGGAAATTTGAAACTTATTGTGAATGCTGTGCATGAGGCAGGTAAAGTGGATTTGTTACGAGGCGAATTGATGGAAGTGAACGGGCGTTTGAGTGCGGCTGGTTTTGCGCAACTGAAGGAACAGATGGCGGCGTTCTTTGCGCTGGAGGCAGGGAATTGTCCATCGCCGATTAAGGCTGCGGCAGTGGCGCCATATTGCAGCGCAGATCGGAACTTTTCTCAGGATACGATGGAAGGCTGTTCAACTGTGGCGAAGTCGACGGTGCTTGATGGGAAGGAGAGTAAGCACGTGAGTAGGAAAATTGAGGCTGCCGGCACGGGGTCTGTGGCTACACAGGAGTCCGAGACTGTCTAGTAGGGGCAGAGTTGCTGGGGAAACTGTGGTAGTGACAAGCAACTCTATGGACAAAGGAAGCCCCAAAAAATCTCGAATTGGAGAAGGAGAATATAGCAAGATTTAGCCACTAGTGAAAGTTTCCAAAGGAAGGGAAAAGACCCTCGTTCGGGGCGTGGAGAATAAACCCACAAGGCCCCGAACGGTGCCGAGGCAGTTCCTCATCGTCAGCGACAGATAAGTAGTTTTTGTGTTGGTTGGTCTTAACAACTTGGGTCAGTGGCAGCACTGCAGCAACCGGACACGATCGGGCCGAAGCTTGCAGTGCTGGGCAAAGTTGCTGGTGTTTCTCGTGAACACAATTGCAACTTAAACTCCTAATTAGCGGTGAGCTTATAAATAAAAACTGGAGTTCGCCTAAAGAAAAATCCTCGTGGCGGAGAAAATGCCGAAAACGGGTTCAGCCACTAAATCTCCGAGGAGGAAAATTGACCCACGCTCAGGACATAGTGATCGACATAAGTTCCGGGTGAAATATGAAAGTTGTCTGACTTACAAGGATGTTAAACAGAAGTCCACTCCTTAGTTCGTCAGCGTTCCTTGTTAGCCACATGTTGTTTCACATCGCAACTTCGTTAGGTCTTGGCTTCTGGTTACGCTTCACCGCTCCCGTCATTGGGAGTTGACAGGCCGTTGCACGCCCGTGTTTGGTTCTGCACATTGGTCACGTCGTGCAGTTTTTACTGCTACCCTAAAATACTTACCTGTACTTTTAATGCTTTACAATTATTTGGAAATGCTACCCGTTCCTAACATGAAAATTAAACTCCTGGGGCCCATGACCACCGCTAGGTGGTGCCCCTTTCCCGCTTCTTCTCACAGTTTGTTTTGGGACGCGATCGTGATCAGTCGCAAAAAATCGAGTTTCGAACATGAATTCGTCTAGTACCCCAAAGAAACTGGAAATGGTAACGGAAAGTGCCGTAAGAAGCTGAATCCACAAGACCAACACCCTAGATGCCGCAGATGTAGAATTTGTAACTTCGGAACTTTCAAATGTGGTGAGTGGTGCTCTACAATGGACCCAAAAATCGTGGCGGCCGTCGAGGTGACTTGGGCCGATTCGGATTGTCGGGTAGTTGTACTACGAAGGGAACGTGAACTGGCGATACTAGCAAGTAACGTAGGTAACAATCGTGAATCGGAACTTTTGGTGGAATCAGGAGATGATTCATGTGCTTCACAGAATGCCAGGACGCCATCAGACAATTCCTTTGTCTTGGCGCAGTCCGGGACAAAAACCACGCCCGGACAGGCAGCGGACCTTCCCAGTATTGTGGCCAAGGCCGTGGCGGAAGAAATGGCGTGAATCGAGGTGGTTAGGAAGAAGGAACAAGAGAAAGCCGGTTGCAAACGTGCTTTGGAGACACACCAAGGCATTTTGGATACCTTTGTGAGTTACTTCAGGACAAAGGAGGCACCACGTTTACCTACAGTGCTTCACTCAGTGCCACAGACGACAGTACACAATGGCGGACAGGACACGCTGCAGTCGGCGACGCCGCCAGGGACTCCACCTCGTAACAATCGGGTCGTAAGTAGTGTTGTTGACGTTAATGACTCTTCACCTAAACGTAGGCGTTTGTTAAACAATCTAAACAGCATGGGTGTGGAGTGTATGGGCTTGCCCCTACAGACTTCCAACAGCTGTTGGAACCGTCCCGGACACGCTCCGGGGTGGGACTTACTTGGACAGGCCACCTATGACTCTAGCACGGACACGAGCGGACTGGATCCCGCGCACAGCTGGATCCGTTCGCTGTCCGGGACACGGGAGCAGTCGTGGACAGGACACGTCACTGTCCGGGACACTAGACGATGGAGGTAGCAGACCAGTGTCCGATCCAAACGTTCCCTGTGGCCTTACGGGTTCATGAGACAGCCAGTGGGCCACATACAGTTGTCAGTGGGCATTGCCGGGTTACCGTGGTTTGAGCGGACAACCAGGTCCGGGCCGGGTCAGTGCGTCGCAGACAGCTCAGGGATGGAACGTGAATCCACCCACCCCCAGTGCTCCCCGCGTAACACGCTACAAAACATACGAAGAAACGGAGTATGTCGCTGCAGAGGTTAAAATGAACATGGACTCTTCGTTGCAGTGCCTGCAATGGATCAAGATTGCAACGGCACAGTTCGAGGAGGAGGAGAGAGTCTTGAGAGCTAGTCTGAGAGCTAATTCCACAGCAGACATGGCCTATGCGGCAGCTACGGCCAAATTGAAAAACTTCCTCGCGGCAATCAAGCTCATGCGGAAGGGTGCCGAGTTCCACACTGACGCGGTGAACTGGGGATCAAGGGCTCTTTTTAACTCAGTGCTTCATCGCCAAGACGCCTACCTGGAGGGGGCACAAGCGGGCGTGTGCAAGGACTCACTTAAAAACCTGCGTTTGTTGCCCATCGCAAGTCCAGTTGGCTGTTCAACGGTAACCTCCTGACAGTCGCGCCCGAGTAACGGGACAAGGTGAAACCACCGGTTACCTTAAATCGTCAACGGGAAAACAACAGAGGCAACGGAATGAAAAGAGTGCCCTTTCGTGAGGCGATCCACCCTGGGAACCAGGGATCGCCGAGACCCAGCCAAACCCAGCAGTAAACCCACTCCACCCAGAGCGGGAGTCAGAGGAGGAAGGGGGAGAGGATTTCCCCCAAAGAGCAGTTTTCCCAGGAACCGTGGGGGAGGTCGCAGGCCATCTAACACACGGCATTGACTACATCCTGGCGCATCTGCCCCCCCTCCTCCCCGGGAAGGTGAGGGGTTGGGATTTCGCGCCATCTCGGAACGTGGCAACGAATAACGGAAGACAAGTTCGTCCTCTCAGTGGTGGCACGAGGTTATATCCCAAACTTTACTTCGGCGCCACCACACTGGTTGCTACAAAAACCGGAACCACCGGAATACGTGAAGGAAATCTAGTCACTGCTCAGGAAAGGAGCAATAGTGGAGGCACCGACCGACACCCCGGGGTTCTTCAGCCCGGCGAGGGTGATCCCCAAGCGAAACGGGGGTGTGAGGTTGGTCTTCAATTTGCGACACCTCAACGATTTCATCGCGACGGAACTCTTCAAGATGGAGACGTTAGCATCAATCAGGGAAGCCCTCCAACCAGGCGACTTCTCTACTTCCAAGACCTGGAAGATGCTTATCTCCATGTGCCATTGCACCTGAGCGTGCATCACTTGTCTGTCTGGTTTGCCAGGGAAAGTTCTACCAATTTGTAGTCCTTCCCTTTGGCCTGTGCTCCGCACCCCACGTTTTTACGGTGCTCATAAAGCTGGTGCTCGTGGTGCTTCATCGAGTTGATGGGACAGCTTGGTTTGGGAGTGAACACAAGAAAATCGAGTTTGGTGCCTCAACAAGAGTTCGAGTTCCTGGGAGCATGGATAGACACTCGCGTGTTCAGCATCCAGCCATCGGAAGATCGAGTGAAACAGGTGATGAGGGATGCGCGTGAGCTACTACAGACACGGTGTATAACAGCGAGAAAACTCTCCCGTACAATTGGCAGAATGGATTCCTGTGCTACCCTGGATGCGGAAAGAAGAGTGGATGCCGAGGACCCATGGGTTGACTTAATTTGACTGGACAGAGCGCCAATCGAGGCCATTTCATTGTGGATGGTCAGTACCAACCACCAATCGGGAGTGCCAATCCACGCTCCGACGTCGGATTGGATGCTAGTCACGGACGCGTCCTTCTCGGGGTGAGGCGCGACCGTGGGGGAAGAGCAAGCGGCAGGTCAGTGGTCGACGGAAGAACGTCTCCTACACATCAATGTGTTGTAACTGAGAGCAGTTTGGCACGCTCTGTGTCTGTGGGCTCACAAACTGCGAGGAAGTGCTGTGACAGTCCTCTCAGACAACACGTCGGCAGTGGCGTACCTGAGATCGGCGTCTCTTCACCAGGAAGTCTATCGGATATTCATGCTCTGTGAGGACTTCTACATCCTTCTCCAGCCAAGACACATAGCAGTGAACCTGAACGTGTTAGCAGACGAGTTGTCGCGGAGCAAGAAGGTGCCAACGATGGAATGGTGGCTTGTGTCTTGTCTGATTCGGGGTTTTGGCAACGCGAGACCAAGAGTGTAACAGCTGTTTCCGAAATAAAAATTTGCCTCTGGTACTGTCAACCTTAGAACTAGCGCCATATGAACCGATGTGTTCTGCGTCTCTGTTACTTCTGTCCCAGAAAACGCTCTTTTTGGTGGTCCTAGCAACGGCGGCTCAGCAAAGTGAGCTTGCGGTATTGACGAGAGATAAGGGCAGCATCCGATTTGCTAGTGATTGGTCCTCCGTTTCCACCCGAGTTCCGCCCAAGCCACTGGAGATAAGGCGTTGAAGCCGTTGGTGAATCCTGAGGGGACGGATTGGACACAGTGCTCGGTCCGGGCCCTCCGTTACTACTTGGAAATTGTCCTAGGCCGGGTGTCAACCATTCATTTGAATGGAGCCCCACACAAGCAGACGTTTCTGCTATTTCGCTTGCTGAAACCGTATTCGTTTCGTCCTTGTCAACCTAGAGGGGAATTATTAGCCCGAACTCCATTTTTCATGCAGTGCGACCAGAAGTCTGGGGGTGCCCTTCCCCAACCGTTGTCACCCTCCAAAGTGGGCAGATGGATTTACCAAATTATCAGGCGGGCCTATGAGCAGGGTCCGGATCATTGGGATCTGCACAGGCAAGGTGCGAGCTCATGAGTTACGAGCTTTGGCGGCGTCTTGGGCGTATGCTTCGGGGATGCCTTTGGATGAGGTGGTGGCGGCCTGCTCATGGGCCAACAAGCACACATTCATCTCCCATTATCTACGTGATGTCAGTTGTCTAGATGGAAGTGGACTGCAACGTCCCCACGTGGCAGCAGGAAGTGTGGTGGTTTTGTGAAGAGTGAATGAAATGTGCACACTGATGAAAGGGCGACAAAGCCCAAGGCAAGGCAGTGTTTTGCGGTCGCCTTGCCCACTGGAACTTTCCCTAAATGGGGTAGAGAAGGTGGAAAATGGTAAAAGAGCACGTGTGTTCGTCATGAAGAAGTGCTTCAGTGTGACAATGGTGAAGTGCCTTTAAGAATTTTACAGAGAGATTCCGGCCTGACACAAGGCAGTGTCCAGGGTTCAGACCACTAGAACTTTTTCCGAGTGAAGAAGTGGTGGAAGATTTCAACTTGTGCACAGTGGAATTGTATACAGTGGAACGAAGGACTGCTATCATTGCAAGCCTAGTCGCTGAAGCAGTGATGTGAGCGGTCTTGATCCAGGGATCAACCCAAAGAACAGGCGAGAAGGTGGGTAAGATTCCGGATAATAAGGTGTTTTTCAGTAGGCTGTGTACAGAATGTTATATGGATTGCAATACAAAGAGGTTGCAGGGTTTGTGCTATCCCCCATCCTATTGGACAAATTCAGCACACACTAGAGGTTAGTATTTTACAGATAGTAAGAAACGACAATTTTAATCAAATAAAATTAGTTTTTACTATCCTAGAATACCTACCTCTAGTAGGACCTGCCCGACTTCCCCGCTTCGCAGAACCCCGTTGAAAAGATTGAGGGTGTCTGGAAAATGAAGTGATGTTTGAAGGCTGGTGCTGCAATGTTGGGAGAAGCGATTGTTGCACTCCAAGTGGCAGAGAAGCTAACCTCATTGCATTGCAAGTGTTGCAAAGGTATTAAACGTTACAGGGTTTAAAAAATTCGGGTCGATTTTAGCACATAGTAAAGGTAAGTATTTTAGGATAGTAAAAACTAATTTTAATCAAGTTAAAATCGTCGTTTTTTTGACGAGAGATAAAAAGAAACGACACTGTAAAAAAATAGCAGTTGCAGACTAAAAATACATTGATGGCATGAAAACATTCTAGTTGTTTAAATAATTTTGTGGACCCTTGGTAAGCAGAATTATGAGGGTATGTTCTTTATTTTACCCAAAATAAAAAAAATAATTCCCTAAAATATGAAACAAATATATGGCCATTAGGGCTGTAGAAGGAACTATGAAGCATGGTGCGGTTATAAGGTGTATGAAATTTATGAAGGTGAACCTAGTTGGCCACCTAGGTTTCACGGACAACTTGTCTTTGGGTAGCGTATCAATGTTATTCATAATCTTAGAGGTTTGTAAAACATCACCACGAAGCCTGTTGTTTTCAAGATCTTGTAATTTCATCAGGTACAAGCATTTGTGGTAAGGAGGTATGCAGGCTTGGAACCAGTTTGGACTGCTTTGAGGACAATCTCACTTTTGACCAAGTAAGAGGCCCAAACCTGCATGTACACGAAATCAAGATGGGGCAGTCTAATATAACATACAGCATGTGTTATACATGAACATTGAGGAAGCAGAAGTCCAAGGGCACAATTAGCTTTCCTTGCAGCTGCGATGCACTGGGCACTAGGTTTAAGGTTACTTTCGACAATGACACCACGAGTCTAAACCTGGTTGAACTATGAGCGGTGTGTTGTTGAGATGGTAGGTGTGACTTGGGTTATTTTGAGCCAAGTGAAGAACACACTTGTAACTGTTAAAGGACGCCTGGTTGGTGGCTGCCCCAGCTTGGATGGAGTTTAAGTCTCGTCAGATGGCAAGAATATCAGTGTGTCGTCGCTAAATTTCCTGAAGATTATCAAGTCATCAGCGAAGAGGTTACAACACAAGGAGGTGATGATCTCAGGAAAATCATTTATGAAAATAAGCACAGTGGTCTGAGTAACCTACTGAAACATTACCAGGTGTCCATGCCATTAGAGACACGATGGAGGCGGTCCGTAAGAAAGCTTGTAATCCACTACAGAATTCCTCCATGAATACCATTGGCCACCAGTTTACTGATAAGGATGTAGTTGTTAACCGTGTCAAAAGCCTTTTAAGTATGACATCAGAGGGAATTTGGTTATCAATAATTCCTGTCTTGGACAGGTTGGTAAGACAAGACGAGCCTTTATTGAATCCGTGTTGGCGAGATGAGGATATTTTGTGGTTCAAGAAATTTTCTCTGTTGATTGCTAACGAATCTCTCACGAATGTTGCTGACTTGGGAAGTGAGGCTAATTGGCATGTAGTTACGAGGTAACCTGCAGTCACCATACTTTTAGAGGGGTGTGACAACTGCATCCGTTCGTTCTGACCGAAATACTGCTGCAGCCATTGATTTCCTAAAGATGATAGGAAGAGGCCAGAAAAGTTTTTCCCGCACAGTTGTGTAACAGTGCAGAATGAATTCCATCCTGATCTGGTGCTTTAGCTGGATTGCAGGTTTTTGGTGCCTGGAACAAGCACATACTGCACGTTGAGAGAGAGAGAGAGACACAAGACACAGGTTCAGCATAGGTTTATTGGACATGTAATGTCTACGATTTGCAACATTTTCGCTAAAAGAGTAATAAAAATTGTTTTTGGAACTGGTAGGTAAACAATCATTAACTGTAGCAAAAACACCGACGTAATTTTTGCAAAATTTGGTAAATACAGCAAAATGCCAAAAATTTCCATAAAATAACACAAAATTTTCCACTTAAAAGGTTTTGTGCAAACATGAAGCCAGAAGATTAAAAAAATATTTAATGAAAAGCAAGCCAGAAAAAAATATGTAATGAAAAGCAAGTCAGTATAATTGACAACTAGCCGCTAGAACAAAATCCCTGGACCAGTTATCACTGATGCAATGTATGTACAGGCGAGTGCTGTGCCAAACAATGCTGTTGGTGCAAGTGAGCAGCGAGCATTCGATCGTCACCAGCTATGTACTTGGTACGTATTTATATTAGAAAGTTTGGGTGCAAATTGTGTTGTGCACCCATATATCTGTGCTCTGTTGGAGTGTTTGTTATAAATGTTGTTAACATACAATTCAATGAGATCCCGTTGTCAAATTCAACTGCTAAATCCATCACTGGAAAATTGCAACAAACGCACCGCAAAATCGGGTCTAGTATTATCACTGAGATTACATGTCCTTGAAAAGAGAGTAAAAGGAGGTGTTCATACAGTTTGTTAGTGGAAGTGTGTAATAATAAGGTTGTAAGGTTCCTAAAATGGCTAATTCTCTAGCCGTCTGATGCAAACCACTACACTTGGTTGAATCTACCCACATTGTTTCGATCGTCGCGATCGTCTGGGCCTAAATTGTCGCACACTTCGGCACACTTCTTAATTGAAAAGTCACAAACTCTGCATTGGCGACACCAAGCTTGTGTTTCCAATGGATTCATCTTCTTCCGCACTTTTGCTTCCCATAATCCGGGTAAGAAGCACATTTCGCATATTTTGTAGGCTACTAATGTAGTAGCGACTGTCTCAGTCACGGGAATGGGGTGCCACCTAGAAGCGGTCATGAGCCCCGGGGAGTGCCATTGCAAGGACCAGGAGAGTATAAATTTCATGTTTGGGACGGGAAGCATTTCCAAAACTGGAAACCATATATAAAATACAGGTAAGTATTTTAGGCTAAGTAAAAACTATTTTTAGGGGTAAAACCCCGTTTTTTGGAACCTGTTTTTATTAAATAATTTGAGAATAACTGAAGCTATTGCTCTGAAATAGCACCATTGGACAGCTCTTAAAAAAAACGGTTAAAATGGTGTATTGGAACATCAAAAACGGACGATTTTTGGTGAAGATATCGCAAAAACCGATATTTGACCAAAATAGTTAGCCGATACCGCTAGTATTGGTGCCGATACCGGTGCCAATATCGATATTGGCCAAGCCTTAAAAATTAGTTAATCTGTAGGTATTACCTGTAAATTTTGTTCCTGTATTGAATTCTGTGTTAGCAGTAAACTTCCTGCAGCAGAAACCATGCATGAATCGTAATTATGGACTGAAATTGAGCAACCGCTAGAATGAAGCTCACGTTCAAGGTCCATCAGCCCCAGGATTGCGTGCCAAAACTAGACTTCGAGCAGCGATGCTCGGCTGAGTTTAATGGACATAATTGCTCGCTGTACCAAGCATTGCCAATCATTCTCTGCTCGGCGAGAAACGGCTCGGCAGCTCAGAATCGGTACAGCCTTAGTAATAACGGTCGGAGAAGGTTACAATTTTTATGATGAAACCATGCATTAAAGTGTTACTGGATAGCTTGATTAAATGCATGGAAATGTATGTGTTGAATCGGTATAAAGTGTGGGAAAGATCGTTAAAAATAAAGCATTTTGGGGTAACTAGGTGATAAACAAAATTTCCGCAAGTGTCGTATCCACCATGCGAGACTCCACAAAACTAACGTCAATTGCCTGAAAGCATTGCAAAACTTTTCAGGACCTGTGGCCTAGTTCATTCTTAACTTAGCAACTAACTTGGAGTAAAAAAAAAAAAAAACTTTCACATCAGCTGTTCCTTTTAACCTAAACTTAAATTTCGACAAGAAGACTAGTTCTATGTTGGTCTTTTTAAGTTATACAGTTTTGTGTACTGTGTGATCTTTTTGCTATATCTTTTTATTTTTTGTTTTTGCATTATTTTCAAACCAGGTAACGAATAATTTAATAGTTTAGGAATGTATAAAGGAAGTATTTTTATCATTTATTAAAAATAAGTACTTTGAAATGTTGTAGCCATCAGAAAAACGAAGCAAACTTACGTGATTATTTCCAAAAACAAAGGTAAAACAATACCTTGGCAAATTTTTCGATAGTACGATACTGCTGGGGATGAAATTCACAGCCGGCTTATTTTTCTTGTTTACATTTCCTGTGGAATTTGAATTCGGCGGTTTTTGGACGTGGCCTCCAATCTCCAAATTCGCCAAGGTACTATTATTATACCTTTGTTTTTTGAAATAATCGCGTAAGTTTACTTCGTTTTTCTAAGTAAAAATAAGAAACATCAAATGCAGTTTGTAATAATTAAGTTATAAAGAAAATCCAGTTTAAATCAAGAAAATTTAGTTGTTTCCCCATCCTTATATTATTTCTTAGGTATAGTTGATTATGCGCGCCATCTTAATATTCTACTAAAATTGCAATTGTTGCATCACTAATTATGTAACGGTTGTAGCTTTAGGTCCAAGTAAACTGTTAGAACTAAAGAAACAGACAATTGTTCGTACGGTGAAATTTGGTGCCACGTGTCAAGATGTTACTGGGACATTGGGGTCTCCCAGTAAAATCTTCTATAAAGCTGAGGACAAAATGAAGATTCATTCTCCGAATGCCCACAGACATGTCGCATCGCAGTCGTCGGATTACTTCTACAACTATTTCACATTAGGATTGGTAAGCTATTGTTACTCACTAAGTAAAACCCTTACTGTTGGGAGGAGAATAGGAAGACAATTGTTACTTATTTTGTGATTTCTATTGAATATTTTTAGGACATTTTGTTTGATGCTAAAACACACCTTGTCAAGAAATTCATTCTTCAAACAAACTACCCTGGACACTACAATTTCAACATGTATGTAGAGTAGCACTTTTTTTTTCAAAACTATGTTTAGTTGCTGACAATCCAAGCATTGATTTTAACTACGCTTCACGGATACTGGTTCACACTGGTATCGGCAACTTAGGCTGAAATATCGATAAGTCTGGAACCGTTAGAGATTACAACGCCTGGTTTGCGACGCTCTGCTCTGGAAATCGCAGAGTATCTTCCTAGCTATCTTTCAACTTGTGGTTACTATTTTAATTTTTTTTTTTATTTTAATAATCATTGCACTTGAAGAAAACTACACCATTGATAAAAAATTCGGGATTAAAGTTTGGATATCTGTATTGGTACCAGTTTCTGGAAACTTTTTAAAACTGGATCAGTATCATAGCGCTAAAGTTGGTGTCGGTGCAACCATAATTTTAACAATAACTGAACTAACTATTAGTTTACTACATATAGCATTCTGAGATTTTGGCAGCTAGTAACAAGCGCCAACCAGTATCAGCTTATGCATAGCTATATAGCTTACGACATAAAAGGATAACGCGTGTTTTGTGATGAATGGTTATCAGTCTTTATTTATTCATCGCGGGGTTGCCTTCATTATAGCCGTACTCCTTGATTATGGTACAGTTTTGTGTATTTAATGGAGCAAGCAACCTTACCGTTCTGCCTTATGATGCAATTTTACAATAAACGTAAGAGATTTATTGAAAAAAAATTGCCATACTTTGATCCTCAGCAACTAGCTAGGCATGTATTTCGTTATATTCAGCTGAACGTTTACGTAGTACTTAACCTTAACTCTATTTTCCTGCCTTTTAGGTATTACAGATGTGACTTCAAAATTGTTCTCAATTCTGATAAGCCACGGAATTCTGAGCCCACCCTCATCGATGTGGCTGAGCAAGATGCCCACACAGTAACAGCATACACCAAGGTGTGATAAACACTTGTGAACTTTTCATGTTGTGTGAATGAATACGTATCTATTGGTTTTTCTATACGTGTAAAAAAATAATTTGTTTTATGTGTGTGTTAAATATTGCTGTATTGGCTGCATTTGAGAATTTTCTTTTTGTTGTAGTGGGATTCCATTCAGGAAATGCTGGTCAAGCCCACTGAGCGCCCTGTCGTACTAAACCGTGCATCATCAACAAATACCACCAACCCTTTTGGTTCAACGTTTTGTTACGGTTATCAGGATATGATATTTGAAGTAGGTTATAAGTAACTAATACTCTTGCAGTTTGTATGTTAGCATTTGAATGAATTAATCCATCAATACAAGTTACCACATCCGCCAAGCATATAATGTGGCTAATCATAGTTGCCTAATACTTATCAGCTCAAAACTCTGCTAATGCTGCAGTACTTGTGTATTAACCTTACTTACAGCTCCATTCTTCTTTTAATTGTTACACATAGCTTCTTCCGGATAGTACATAGATTCAAGTTTACCGTTCTCCAGGAATTTTTTAGAGTTTTGTAGTCTTATTAAAGTCATGTAGTCCTACTTAACAAACTTCATCATGACTTCTAATGAAGACACACATGCAGGGCGAGGGAACCCAGATGGAAGACCACACACTTCCGAATCAAGGAAAGAAGAAGAATGGCATCATGCTTACGTTTTTAAGGCAAAGCAGTCTTCAAAGCCTTCAATCTTTTCTAAACTTAACTCGTGGAAAGTAAAATCAGTCCAGACGGACTAAAACGCTGTTGCACACTACCTCTAGCCAGGAAGAGGTACAAAGTCCAGGATACTTTAGTCACCTCAGAACTCTCATCTTTTACATATAGCAAAGAAGGCACTTCTGTCCCATCACATTCCAGAAAACCGAAATATAATTACCGACTCTCCCGAGGTAAGTCACGAATCAACCATGGGAAAATGGACATTAAAGAAATTCATCTGCAAAAATCCTTTCACTATTTGTGGAACTCTATATATAAACAATCGATTCACCACAAGGGACAAAGCTTAACCTCTTCTGCTCATCAGCTCAGCTCCAGAAGATCAAGCTTGATCAGTAGCCATGTCATCACCTTGGACGGACCCCATCGGTTATGCGTTCGACGATGCACACTTTTGCCTCAGAATCTGCTGAAAACTGAGGCAGCACATGGCCCGGTCATCTTGACAGCTCCAAGTTGGCCATCGACACTGAATTTCCTCAACTCCTACGACTACTGTCAGACAACCCAAGGTGTCTCCCTGAATCTCAAGATCTGCAATCCCGGAGGGAAGGAAGTCTACTCCACCCAAACACCAGCACTTTGAAACTACACAGATGACTTCTTCTATCAAACTTCTCAAGGAAGCAGGAATTCTAGGAAGAACAAGCCATTTGTATTGCAAGCAAAGCAATCAGACTCCACCAACAGAATTTGCAACAGCCACTGGAAGAAGTGGTTTTCGTAGGTGTCATTTGTGGAAAAGAAATCCGATGCAGTGAGATACAAGCCCTTTCAATGGACCTTATCTAAGTATTCTTCTTGGACATTACCAGTCAGTCTCATTAACCCCTAGAGCCTCGTTTAGAGCCAAAGCCCGAAAGCCCAACGAGTCAACGAAACCGATAATCATTCCTGCTCTATCTTCAATCATTGGTGATGAATCCAACCTAGATATCCCACAAGAAGTCACACCAGTAAGCCAGTGCCACCTCCCCCACCTGCTGTCCCCCTTCCCCCGCCCCACTTCGGATTTTGCCCCCTCCAGCAGTTTACTCCATGAGTAAAAGTTATCCACAATGTGCCTTGAGCCATATGCATGTTTGTTTATATTGGAGAAACTAAATGTAGGTTTGAAACATGAATTGTCGTACATATTGGGGCTACCAGAATGGGTGAAAAGCTTTATGGGCTTGAAAGCTTTCTACTCTTTCTACTTCGTTCAGACATTTCTCAAGGGGCCCATCTTAGGGTGCTTGAGTCCCTACCTATCAAGAGGTTTACTCTAAAGAACATCCCTCTGGTGAACATCTCCGGCCCCACTTATCGTCAAATTAACAACTACGTGCTGCCCGAGATTGGAGTGAAACTTTATTTCCGTTTTCCGATGGAAGCTCCCACTGACTGCAGCCGATGTCGTCTCGTAGAGATTAGTCATTGCTGCGCTTTGGTGATTTGAATTGTTATTCTCAACCTTACTGTACATAAAATGCAAACCTTTTCCTCCAGTTTTTTGTGTAGTTACTAGTTTCTGATGAAGAAGATGGGTTAAACTCTTCAAAAAAAAAAAAGGATTTTTGTGAAGTCTCGATTGTAAGGCTGTGCCGGTGCCACTTTTCCCGATGCCAGTTTGATAGCAGTGCCCGTTTACCCGGTTCCGATCCCAGTACCGGTGCTATTGGTCATTTGCCGATACCAAATGATAACTTAATAAAGAATACAGAACGTGTTGATACGTTAGTAAGTTAATGGTGTAACAAACTAATAAACGTAACACTTTTACACAGAAATTGTTCGCTAACATTTTATAGCTCAACGAGATTAAACCTAGCAGATTATTTATTTAAGTTGCTTAATTTTTAGTAGTGTTGGGAACAATATGCCATATTATTAATGTACGGAAATGCCGATTCTGGAAAAAACAAGCCGATGCCTGTTCTTTTTTCGGTACTTGTTAACTCGGTGCCGGTCCGATACCGATACCAGTGGTACCTGCAGCCGGGACCGGTGTAAGTATTGGTACCTGCACAGCCTTACTCGATTATGGGTATAAGTGTTAAACTTTTCCTTTGAATGATTTCATTATATTGGTATATAATTTGTACAGAAAGAGTTAGGGCCTACCAGATATGCTAAAATTTTGTTAAATCGCATTTTTCGTTATAATGTACGTCGCTAAAGCGAGCTTTGACTGTATTTGTATAAGCTAATTACCCAATTGCCACCTTATCAACATGGATGAAAATGAGTAACTACAAGTAATTCTTGCCTCCAACAAATTTCCTGAATGTTCCTGACGTAAACCGCCACAAGATTTTTACCCTGCCTGTCACAAGTGCAGTAAATGTAATTTCTCGGACATCCAATGTGAAATTTTCAAAATTTACGGTGCGAAAACTGTCAAGAAAGCAATGTGTCACATCGCTTACTTTGAAAATTCATTTTAACTCTCATGAAAAAACTCACCATTTTACTTTGGATATTTGTATCAATAAAATACTTCTTCAAAGACGCTCAAATCCAAAAAGGGAACAAAATACTTCTCAGTATTGTGATACGCTAAAAGCGAATTTTCGACAGGCTGATATGACTGAAACTAGATGTGCCGTTTCAGTCCTCCTGTCATCATCGGGCTCTCCTCGTGCGAGTTCTATTCACATTACTGCCGCATCAAAACAGAGTCACGTCGCGTTCACTATTCAAATCCGGCGGCCGTCGTAGCCTGCTACTTGGAGGGTAGTGTTCTCGTCGCTCGTTTTTCGTGCTTTTCTTTCGATTCGTGCTGTTTTTGATTCTCCTGTGCTTCATGCCATCTTTGAGTGAGTTGATCACCCAACTCCTGGCTGATTAGAAACTTAATGGCAGGGTTTGAGGGGCCTTGCAAATTCGTAAGGGGTCTCTTTTCTCCTAATTCGTGCTTAATGGCCAGTGATTCAAGTCCTCTCAGGTGCCTATCATTCCCAGAGTTCGAGACCAAGAGTATTGTAGTGTCCTTCCATGCTATTTTGTGCCCTGTACTCATGCAGTGCGATGCGATGCTGTTTGTCTCCACTTTATTTCTCGTATCAGCCATATGTTGTTTTGCCCTCTCATGCACACTCTTTCTCGTTACGCCTTTGTATGCAGCATCGCTTCCACTGCATGGTACATGGTACACCCCTTCGGGGGTATTAGCTACTCTCTCAAGCTCTTTTTCCATATCGTGCTTCTCCTGTGAACGAACAAACTTCCCTTCGACTGGTCCTAATAGCATATCACAATACTGAGAAGTGTTTTGTTCCCTTTTTGGATTTGAGCGTCTTTGAAGAAACATTTTAACTCTTTTAAGCCTATGCCGTTTTTTCAATTCTCGAGCGAGAAAACCTATGGCCGCAACATGGATGCCTCAACAAGTTGCATGCCTCACGAAAATAATTTGTAGTAAAAAAAAACTATGCGGTCTAGGAGTATAAAAATTCGCAGATGCAATAATTATGTTGTAAATTATTAACCAGAAATATAATTGGGACCATCCTCCTACTTAACCAGTGCTAACAAAAGTTTCAACTTAAAATACTCGGAATGAGAACGTCCACTCGATATTCATCCGTTACAACACCTGTTATTACTTCCGAAATCATTATTTTACGTTTTATTACCGTAAAAATAGTTAAAAGTTGCTTTATTTCCTCAGAAATCACGATCTTTGAAAGCTCATTATCAAATCGTCGTAGGACGCCACCATGACCGGCTGCCCGCAAGCGAACACGCTCCTGCAACCTTGACTCACTTCGCGTCACGTGACTAGTTAACGGGCGAAGGGTCACAATCCGCGAACGAACCAATCAGTACTCGCGATACCAAAGAGTTTGAACAAAGGTCTTTGAAACGGCACATTTCATTTGAGGAATACAGGCAGTGACGCTAGTGTTGATGACGTCATTTTTTATGGGTCAGAAAATTGGGATTTCCCTCTCTCGAACGCTACCAAGATGGAGGCTGTGCGTTGTGTTGTTCCGGAGATACGATCATTTGTACCAAGGACTATTTTCAGCAATCAAAATGCAAGTCACGTCAATTTTGGCAACGATGTGAACAATAACATTGATTAAGGTAATAAAAAGATGATATTAAATTAACCGGAATTGACTGAAAATGTACGTTCCAAAGCACCTAATTCAATCAGAATTACACCTCCGATGTGCGCAATTGGATTTTTTTTTTTAACAGGACGTAGAACCGAGCGAACGATAATACCGTCGTTTAGGTTCCTTCGTAGCTGTTTTGAGAAGACGATATATCATCACTTAGGCCTAAAAGAGTTAAAGTTGAAACTTCACCTTTGTTGTGCTTAATTTCACAAGAAAAAGATGTAATCAAATATCACAGCAAATTTTTCGACAGTCAGCAGTCCTGGAATTGGTGTGGCTCAGGCGACCGTCTTCTTCAGGTTTACAACAACAACACAACTTGGCAACGACCGTTCGTCTGTTTTCAATTTGTAGCGTGGTCGTGGCTCTGGTATTTTTTGGATTTCTTGCCCATTTCTCGCGCAGCAATCGATTGAGTTCGCCTCGCACTAGGAATTGGATTCCAGGGTTTGAGGACAAATAACAGCGACCACGCTACATATTCAAAGCATACGAACGGTCGTTGCGAAATTGTGTTGTTGTGGTGAGCCTGAAGAAGACGGTCGCCTGAGCCAAACAAATTCCAGGACTGCTGACTGTTAAAAATTTGTTATGATATTTGACTAACATAAATCGCCTAATAAACACCCCGGCTCTGCTAATGCCCACCCCCAAACATAACTTACGGTCAGAAATCGTGTAATAGCTTTATTAACGCCACCCCCCCCCTCACCAATCATTTTATTTTTAGTCATTCATGAAATAATTGGCTAACAGCTTCAAACGTTTCACGAAGTCAACGTTTTATACTTTTAAATGTTGGTTTTCCGCAGCAAAATTAACGAAAAGATTTATAAATTTAACGAAAGCAACGTTTAATCCAACACATTCACAGGAGCATCTGTAATCACGGAAAAGTTGGAGCGATAGCTGTAGACGCCCTGACGTTCCCATGGCACAACCTGTTTGCCTACCTCTTTCCCCCATTCAAACTATTTCCTCAAGCCCTTCAAAAAATATAAGAAAGCCAGAGTCTGTTCCTCCTAATAGCGCGCCTCTTTGGCCATCGGCAGCATGGTTTCCTCTCCTCCTAGACCTACTAGTCGACACCCCAAAAAGTGTACCCCTTTTACCAGATCTTCTATCACAACAGAAAGGAGCAAAACTACACCCAAACCTTGCAAACCTCAACTTACACGGGTAGCTACTATCGTCAAACTCCTCAAAAAGGCTGGAATTCATCAGGAGGAAGCCGAACGTATCGCCTCTAAGGCAACCAGAGACTCCACCAATCGCATATAGGACAGCCATTGGTCCAAATGGATTTGTTGGTGGATCACAAAACACATGAATCCCATCGAGCCCCCCCCCCCACCCGACCTCCTGAAGTTTTTTACCGACTTGTTTAACATCGACAAACTAAAAGGCTCAACAATCCTTGTTTACCACTCCTCCCTGAACTTCGTCTTCAAACCAGCCAACAAGACCGAATTGCTAGACGACTATCGCATTTCAGCACTACTACGATCATTCGAAAAAGAACGTCCTACAACCAGATGAACCGTAACCGACTGGGACCTATCCCTCGTTTTACAATCCTTAATGGAAGAACCCTACGAACCCATACAAGACAGCTCCCGTCACCTCATGACCCGGAAAACGGTTTTCCTCGTAACCCTGGCAGCCAGTCTACAATGTTTAAAAATTCAAGCCCTGTCAGCAGATCCAGCCTTCTGTATCTTCGGTCCCAACGTCTCCTCAGTGACGCTGCACCCAAGACCATCTTTCAGAGCTAAAACTCAAAAACCCTCGGCGCCATCAAAACCGATTACGTTACCGGCTCTCTCCAACATTGTAGACAACGACCCAGATCGTCTTCTCTGTCCAGTCGGAGCTCTTCGCTTCTACCTAGCCCACACTCAACATGAAGACATCCGAAGAGGCAGAAATCAACTTTTCCTCTCGGTTGATCCCCCCCCCCCCCCAATTCGGTGAAACTTCAGCCACTGTGGTGTTCCGTTGGATTAGGAAAACAATTGAAGTAGCCTACGACAAACAAAACATGAGCAGGAGCATGAGAGTAACGGCACATGAGGTTAGAGCAATCTCCACATCATGGGCCCACCACAACGCCACCCCAATCGAAGAAATCCTCGCAAGCGGCATCCTGGCGTCATCAATCAACCTTCACCTTCCATAACCTGAGGGACATGACGTGAAGAAACAGGACTACACTGGCTGGGACCAATCGTCGCAGCCAGAATCGTGGTCAGGCCCCCTTAAGCACTCGGAACGACTCAGAAGCAAGCCATCCAGAAGGAAGCTAGACTCTAAAACAACGGTCCTTTTCAGGACCACCAATTCCGACGAAAGAAACAATGTTCTGAATAAAGTGCAATTTTTTCTCTTCCAGATGAAAAAATTTTGGGGGCTAAGCCTGCTTCCATCCCGGGGCGCCCGTCAAGGCGGTGCCTGTCACCATCTTTTCCGAGGTCTAATGATAATGCTAAAATTATCAGGTTAAGATGTTTTGGCAATAAGGAAAGAACATTTTGCCGGCCCCCCAGCAAGGCCGGCTAAAAATGGTTTCTTTTTGCCTAAAACATACTTAACTTAATTCCTGTCCTGCCTCCCCTCTCGAGTCACCGCCTGACAAATTGAGAGTAAAATGAATACCGAAAGCGTCCACACTCTCGCTTTTATAAGGGAGGACTGCGCCGCGCATGCGCAGTGGGATATGCAAGCAGGCATCTGCGCACCGGAAGAAACCTCCAGGTGAACATCACATTCGAGGAATGTAAATTATCAGGTTAAGTATGTTTTAGGCAAAAAGAAACCATTTTAGTTGGCCTGCCTGGGGGGGCGGCAAAATGTTCATTAGATCGTCCTCCTTCCAATATCTAACATAATTCAAAGTTAAAACTAATTTTTAACCATCACCAACCTTCAAAACGGTCAACATGATTCACCACCGGGAAACGTGTGTTTTGACGCACTATCACATTGGTTTCAGTTATTCTTGTAGTGAATTATCCAAACCGTAAGTTCCGGCAGAAAATTGACGCGTGGAGCCACGTGAGGTATATAAGTTTTCAATTAATTTCGAAAATAAAATAACAAATCGAAGCACACAGTAAGTATTTTAGAACCTTAAAAACTAATTTTACGCAGTGTTAATTTTTTTTTTGTTTGTTAATTCAGGTGATGCCCAACAACCATTTGGCCTCCATCACACTGTACCAGCCATCACAGACACAACCTTCTGAGCAGGATGTCTGACCTTAACTTCTTTATAGCTTGGTGATTGAAGGTAAAAAAAATAAAAATAAAAGATTTTGTGAAAATGAAAGCAAAAATAAGAACGCAAGTTTTCTTCTTCACATTCTGTTGCCATTGAGCGAGATTCAGTGAATGCCTCGTTCGAGTATGGTAAAACGGAAACATTTGTGCAGTGGCCAATATTTTCTGTCAGCGAGACTGATGAATAATTCATGCACATGTGCAAGAAGAGAGAGTGAAACCCACCCACCAGTTCCACTTGTGCAACACTTGAAAACAATGACTTGTTGGAATAACAGTCAGATTTGTAAGGCTGGGTGACATCTTCCCGTAGCTGGTTATGATTTGTATTTTGTAATTGTATTTATGAAAAATAGAAAAAAAAATGGATGTTCTAGATCAAATGGTAGTGTATCAAAATAGGCAACGGTTTACAAGTACCTGGCATTACAACATATGTGCGCCTAACTAAGAAATGTGCGCTTTTGACTAAGAAATTACTTGCTCTCATGTTATCAGAAGTCATGTAATTAGTATTTTAATTTCATTACTGGAGGCCTAATTTTTCTTCTTGCCATTCGGTAATTCCATCTTAAAAATAAATTTGTATGGTTGATTAGATAGTAAACATAATAACCACCCAACCATGATCTCAGTTGTATTACTGTGGTTGTTCAGATGACTTATATCAGCACAGTGTTTTGTTTTTTTCCCTTCATTTTTATGCATTTGTGGAAATTGTCATACATCAGCACAGTATTGGTTTTGTGTGTAAAGCAAAGCATGGGACGGACTTGGTTGCCATCTTTTATTTTGTGGAATAAATTTTGAGCTCTTGTATACTTTTAAAGCTGTCTTAATAATTTTAACACATAAAATAAAATCCGTAAATTTAATTTGCAGTAGGTTAGCTAGGGACCAGAGTTAGACCTCAAAATAACTGCAATACCTAGTTCTAACAATTTCTGCGTAAGTTAGATATGCGGGTTTTACTTACACTTGTAAAATTCATTATTTCATTTTATTTTTTACACTATTATACGTATTGAAAGAGTAGTACATTTATCTGAAGCTTGATGCGAGTAGACAGTAAATAGTACTATGCTAATTTAAGGTTTGTGGTTCTAGCAATGTCTACTGCACACTGCTGTGAGTATGTAGCGTGTGAATAACATAATGATGACTTATTAACTGAAACTGTATGTTCTTTCTGTTAAATGAGTGATGGTGAAAAGTGGTGTGTGTTGCTGACGTTTTCTTGGTATGGTTTTCTACACTTGTCCATGCTTCTCCTCCAGTTGCTCTCCAAATATTTCTTCCTGGTAAATTGTTGTCATTTTACCGTCACATTTTCTCCCATGTAAATTTAGACTGTGAAATTATTTGACTATATGCCTTGAGTAGATATGGGAGGAAAGAAGCAACAGTCCACGAGTGTTATGGCTATGAAAAATAATGTATTCTACATTTCTTCCAGTTTCAAACAGCATATGCACTCTTTTTTGAGGGGAGGGTTTTTTTTTTTTTTATTATTATGTGTAGTCAAGTAAATCCATTACCGAGAAGTAATGTGGTACTTCCACTGTCCCATTAACTCTTTCCTGTTCAATTACACGTTTGGTTTGGAGAAAAGTCAAGTGCAAATATCTGAGAAAAATTATTTTTTGTTGTTTCTACGTCTATGAGGGAAACCAAAAAGAATTGGAGAGCATGTCACACCACAATTGACAACATTTTTAGTTTTTGGTCTTGTCAAGATTTTCAAAGGCTTTCAGGAACAGTGCAAGAGTATTGGACAAGCTGTGTTCCAACATATGGTTAAGTTGCCCAACTTGACAAATTTACGTAGTGCAAAATACGTTATACGCCCGAGATGGCGTGATGCTTCTGCGATGATTGATGGATTCTTGATTTAAAGAATTGTTGAATTTTTTCTTTTGTTTTTTTTTCCCAAAATATTAATTTATTTGTTTGGAAGGGAAAACTTGGGTGCGTAAATAGTAGGGATAGCTGTGATTTGGAGGACCACATCATTAAATTTATAATAAGTTGTGAATGCACGCTTTGTATTGCCGAGCATGCAAATGGGAATGGTGCAGGTTAACATGCATTACAGAAGTACCATTGTTCATTGTACAATCAAGTTGACTTAAGATTACACCATTTCACCTCTTTCTCATAATTAAGATTATAATAATCTCTACATTTGATTATGGTAATTCTGTACTTTTTTTACGCTGAAAGTAAATAGCGCCATCAAGTAGGGTTACAGCAATATTTCCAGCATTCTAACATCAATGTTTTGTGCAGTCTTAAGGATGCAAGACATTTTTCTTAATGCGAATAACTTTTTTTTTTATTTGTAACTTTCACACTACTCTCTTTTATAGTTTCCTCCATTCTTTCTTTGTACAACCAAAACTGCCGTTATCAATCGTCATTTTTTTACATGGGGGGGGGAGGGGTGGTCCAGTACTTTTAATGTAATCAACCACACCCTCTTAATAATAATTGTCATGTATGTGTGCATACACCGCTTCAACCCATTTATAAGTCCATCTGCCCCATTGACATGCAAATTAATGTACACCTTAGTGAAACTCGTGTAATTTTTGACAGGTTGATAGCTAGGTGTGAATTAAATGCAAACAAAAATATATTCGAGGCAGTGCCAAAGATTAAAAGTTAAGCTAGTTAAGAGTTTGGTTTAGTGAAGTATGGTTTTTTGGGGATTGTTATACATCTTCCCGACGTTAATATACAGGGTGAATCAAAAGTCCCAATCCAGGAGCACCATTTCTTACAATTTCGGTGAATCCTGGGTGGATCTAATGTAATGGATAGTGGGCTGCTAAAACATGTGGAATGGTTGGGCTTGACATGTCCCTTCGAGTCAGCACAGTAGGAATTCTGAAGTATGGGTCCAAGAATAGCTGTGTACATTGGGAACTTAACAGAGAACCTTAAACCAGTGCTGACACATGACATAAAATCAAAGGATTAAAACGTGCAATCAATGTTAGCAGTAAAACCTATACTGAGCACACCGGGGCATGGTGTGTAAGTAAGTGGTCTTCCATGTGGCTCCTTTGAGCATTGCATTTTTTACTGATAACTTTGAATTGCCTAGTTTTGATTCTGCTTTAAATTGTTGGGTCAGTTGTTTTTTTTTTTCTGCTCAACTTTCCTCTTTGCACTGCTATTCTAACAGTGCATGAGGCTTTCTACTCTGAAGTGAAGTAAACGTTACGATCAATACATGCAAAAATTCAAAAATGGAACTAGAAAAATGTAGCGCTTTCAGTTGTTCATGGAGATGTTAAAATGACAGCTACATCGCTTCAGGTTTGGTTCAGATATAGCTGTCATTTCAACATCTCCATGAACAACTGCTTGTCGAAAATTTGCTAGCACTACATTTTTCTAGCTCCATTTTGGAATTTTTGCATGTGTGTTGGTTGTCATGTCTGATGTTCTGAATGCTTAACATGTGATTCCATGAAGGTATCCATAAAGGCACGCAGTGTCATAAGCCCCTTTTATAACTCTACCTTGTTTTCATTTCACTGACAGCTGTAGGGAAATACTAAGATCCGAAATTGAATTCACCTGTTATAAATTTAGTGACATATTAAATGGAAGCAAGAAAACCCATATCAACGGCAATCTCCAAAATGAGCGTCTTAAGACAAATTGCAATAATTTAAAATAAAAGCGGTGCATTTTATTTTGTAGTATGAGCGACAAATTAAAACATAATAATTCAGCCTGTGGTTACCAAATAGAGAGGAAGATTTTGTACCTATCAATCAACGTTTGGTAACAGCTGCGACATCCCTTGTCGTATCTCATCCATCACTGCAGTTTTTTATGGAAATAAATAAATTTCTAGTTTTTACCAGGTGAGGGAAAGGCTTATGATTTTACAAATGAATTGTTTCGTAATTTTATGCATAACGTAAATGCTTGTCAATATTGTGAGTGCAAGTGATGTGTTTGTATACCTTGCTGTTGTAGTGCGTAAGTAGAATATAGTGATTTTGTCCTTGGTAGTAGTGTTGGCTCTGTTGCCCGGTTTTGAATGGAAATGATAAACAAATTTCCATCATGCTTTTTTTTTTGTGTTCCATGGATGTTACATTAATACCAGACAAAGTTCTGTGTATTGATAAAAGGTAATCGTGTACTGATTGTAGTATTTAAAGGTAACATCCACTCTTGTTGTTAACGATTTTGTATAAAAACTGCTATAGAGATGAAGTAAAGTTGGTAAATTGAGTGTTTTAAGACACTGCTACAAAATAGCAGCTGGCGTAATGTGAACGCCATTTATTACTAATCATTTAAGCTTGAGTTATCTTCCCTGCGCAAGAGCTGCGCAAGCCTTGCATTTGTAAGGTTAAGAAAAACGAAGAAAAAATGGTGTGTTTGATGTCAAAATCTGTCATTTTTAGTGAAATTATCGATAAAAGCTTTATTGGCTGATACTGCTGTCCGATACCGATTCTTTCCAGTAACGTATCAGTGCTGTCCTGATAAAAACTAAGGCTTGGCCGATACCAACTTTGACCGATACTTGAGTACATTACTTCCAGTAAAGTTAATGTTTCTTCCATATTCAGAAACAAAATTTGATGAAAAATTTCGAATCTCAAAGCTCTATGAGCAAGCATCTTGCAGTAAAGTGCGTTTTTTGGAACCTGTTTTTGGTTTTTGTCAAATAATTTGAGAACGACTGAAGCTATCGCTCTGAAATTAGCACCATTGGAAAGCTCTCGAAAAAACTGTTAAAACGGTGTATTGGAACATCAAAAATGGACAATTTTTGGCGAAGATATCGCAAAAACTGATATTTCACCAAAACAGTTAGCCGATACCGATTTTGGTATCGGCCGAGCCTTAATAAAAACTGATCGGTGGAAAAACAGCTCATTTAGTTTAACTCTTTGTCGTCTTGTTTGTTTTGCAATATCATGTATTTAAAATATACAAAGAGGTTAACAGAATAAATGAATTACACCACACCAGATGACTTGCATTGCAATGACAGTGGAGCAGAGCAAGGATTGTTTTGTTTCACTAATCTCTACAAATGCTTGGAGAAAGATAACTGCCTGCATTACACGTAAAGGAATAGGGTACCATGGATGTTCAAATATATGAATCTCTCAATTTGATATGACCTGAGCGTGTCGTAAAACACTGGATAATGCTTGGCAGTGGCTTGCAGCTTAGCTAAAGAAACGAACATTGGGAATCCAGCACAATTTAAATTTTGTTTAAAAAATACCACTTGTGCAGCACTCCCTACTTTTAACCTGTTAAAAAAAACGAGCTCTTAATAGCCACTGGTGCCAAATAGGCAAAATATTTTTAGCGTTAGACTGAAGATACCTGAGCTCCAGGCTTTAGCCATTGTAAATATTCATCCATTCTCATATGATTATGCAAGCAGTTTTATTGTTAATTTGTTATACATTAATTCCTTTGAGCACTGGACTTGATAATAGAACGACCAATAGGAGAGATTACGATACTGCCATTGTTTGTAGTACAGTAACGAGAATGCATGCCTCTCTTTCTACAATTTTTGCGCAAAAGTTGAATGATGTAAACTTTTCCTTAAGCCAAATCAAATTCTTGCATTAATCAAATTCTTATGTTAACCAAATTTTGAAAACTTCCAAAAAGATTCTCAAGAGAAGAAAATGGTAAACTCTCCTATTTCAATCCAAAGGTTTCTTGGACATGTTCGGCGTTCAGAGGAAGGTCTGCCGTAATTGTCTGATCTCTACGAGATTCCATTTGATTGCCCGGGTTTTCTGCTTTGAGACCACCAAGTTTGGCAAACGAACTTAATTCTATCAACAAGGATGGCTTTTCGGTCTCATGTCCCTCTTTCTTTTATGTAAGAACATCCTTTTAAGTTTGTGAAATGCGATCTGAATTTGGTGGTCGTCTCAGAAAAAAAAAACCAGGCTCGTGAACTTTGCGCGTCCCAATATTTGGTACCAGTTAACTTGTGTAAAGTATTTGCTCAACAAACTAAACCATGTCGTCGACAAAAAAAAAATATCCAACGAGCAGTTCGCCACCGCGTAAAACTGGAACTTGTATTTTTATGCCATGCATATTAAATTATCAGAAGATTGGTGTATCCTCCCAAAAGGTTGCATCATCCACATATTGCTTACGTTTTGGTACTAATAAAGCCATAGTTTGACAAACCACAATAGAACTAACTATCCCAATGGAGAACTTTCAACAGTGGGCAATTTGTTAGTCCTCTTTAATGTACATTGCCAATCTATTTTAAATTTTATAGAGTTTTAGTAGATGAAGACTTACAGCTTGATTATTGTAACGCTGTCGGCTTCAGTGATTTGTTAGCTTAACACTGTCTTAAGGTAATTCCATTGGAAGTTTTTTTATATAGTGGATACTTTTTGAATGTATTGTGACTTGAATGTCTTCGTAATTGTTGGAACATATACTCCACTAAGCTATCATTACAACTTTTAGGTAGTAAAATTGTCAGTTCTTTGCCATGACTAACTTCTTAGGGCTTACTGACACTACTTTTTTAATCTGAGAAAATTGATTAATTTCTGAGTAACGTGTTAACGATAATCTGAAACGTGGACATGTTGAATAATAGAAAATTGCACAAAAAAGTTAACTAACGTATTTGTGTCTTATTGTATGCCATAATTGGGGTATGACAATCTTCAGGCCGAGTTTATAGGCGACTATTATTATTATTATTCTTGTTGTACCTACATTCTTTGTTATTGTACTTATTTTACTTCTGCATGTACATATATTATTAGTATTATACTATTGATACAAAATGGACAAGGTTTAGAAATAATGTCTTTACTAATCCCATTTCAATCTATTGTTCTTCTTTACTCTATTGTAACAAGTTTGTTTCTCAAGTGCAACTTATCACTAGTTTGTCTTTTAAACAAACAATGTTGGAATGAAACTAATCAACACATTATTATGTAATAACATTGCTTGCTGCAAAGGTGACGTTTGCAATTTAGCAGTCATTTGTAGCCTTTGAATTGCACGTCATTTGTGTGCAATGCACAGCATTCAGTATCAACTACTGGCTCAAGGTTAATAATTTTTAATGTGTTCCGTACATCGGCGCTGGTGCCGCAAAGTTGTACCGTCTCATGAGCCTTATGGCTGTGATCCCATTTTTCTTTTGTTGTTTTGTTTCCGTTCCTTTCCAAAGTATTGCATATTAAGTAAATAGTTGAAAAAAATGTACAAAATGTGTAAAAATGTATAAAGAGTAGATTTCTTGTTCTAGTATAAACAATATTAAACTGGGAATGCTACATGAGAATTTTTTACCCAACATGTCCCATTCTTAATTGTGGTAATTAAGCCTTGATGTTTTCTGCCCCCATTGTTAATGATTGTTGGGAAAAAAATCATCTGTACAGATTGTAAAATTTACATAATTTATTTTACCAAAATGGTTGATACCATGTGTTCAACGCCACCTTGTAATACGATAGACTCAACTGAGATGTTTCAGGCCAGACCGTACACATGTGGAATAAAATTCTGGCTCAGCTTGCGTGCGTCTTGTTTATTAGGCATGGTATAACATACGAAATGTTAACTAAATATGCTATCCTATTTATAATGTTCAATAATGATGCTCTGAAGTGCATGCAGGTTATCCTCGCCATTTTTAAACATCATTTTGACATTGTGGTTGATTAAGTAAAGTGAGGGGGAACTTGGTTGAGATTGCTCCAGGTGCATCCAACATTTTAAAAACAGTCTGTTTACATGGGTTGTTGGATCCACGATAGTTAAAGGAAAAACTGCTGAGTTCAGAAACTTTACGCATAATTTCAGAAAATAGAAATCCTCACCAGATTCTTACAAATTTTCGACAGACAGTATAATTCGCCATGTTCATCGGGCACTAACAGTTACTTCATCGTTGAGGGGATCACAATTTGAATATGGCTCTGACCTCTTGAGTACAGCCAATTGTATCCATCAGTCCCATTCCCCCAGTGCATTGAGAGCCTCATGGAGAAGTCTTCTCGCAGCAGAAACTTGATCCCCGGATGTAAAGTGCCTTGCATATTCATTTGAGTGGGTCCATTTTTTTAGATGTTGCAAGATGGCCAGGGCGATTCAAGTCCTCGCAGGTACAGGTCAAATGGGACATTTTATTTTAGCAGGGTTGACATTCGACTCCATCCAATTTCATGCGTCTCCATCTTAAAAATGGAGCCACCATAATAAATATGCAAGGTGCTTCAAATCTGGGGATCATGTTTCTACTGCGAGAAGACTTCCCCTCAAGGCTCTCAAGACACTGGGAGAAGGGGCCTGATGGATACAGTGGGCCATGCCGAGCATCAAATTCAAATTGTGATCTTCACAACAATGTAGTAATAAGATCTAGCCACAATTTGGTGAGGATTTCTGTTTTCTGAACTTGTGCGTCAAGTTTCTGGACTAACATTTTATCAACATGAACTTTCAGTCCATTACGACGTACTCTGCTTGGTGCTTCCCGGTCTTGAATCGCGTTATGTTGTGAAGGTTGGTGATGGTTAGAAATTAGATTTCACTTAAAATTATTTTAGATGTTATTTTAGATGAATAAATTTGTGAATAAGTTAGACCCCCCCCCCCCCCAAAAAAAAAAACCTTACGGCCAGAAATCTTGTAGTAGTGTTTTTAACGCCCCTACCCTTTTTTATCGAATTAATTTTAGAAGCCCATGGGTCTTTAATTGACGATTTACGGTAATGGTACAGAAAATTTTTTTTTTGGTACTCGAAAAGTGTACTGGTTTAAACTGGGAGCGTCGGCTCTGGAGTCCTTTGACAAATTACCATCTAACAGCAGCAGAGGAGCGCCAGCAGCAGGGGAGCGCCTTGAATTTAGACAGTATTGTAGACTGCTCTACGGGAAAGCTGACCTGCCAGCGCTCAAATCCCCAGCAGCTGCAAATTCTGCTTTCAAAAGGTTTTTTGTATTAATTTAAAAAAAGGAAAATTCGTTACTACTAGAAGCCAATGGACTAACACGTTAAAGAAAATTACATGTTTCTGTTCCTACCTTTAAAAAATAAATAGACTTCGGAAATGAAAACCCTTAGGAGGTTCTTAGTCTATGTAATACTAGGGTTTTTGTTGTTTTTAACTCATGTTTCCAAACTTATTAATAATGCCACTCGTGTATCTCTGAAAATTCTCAGGCACACAAATGAACAACTACTGGAGTTGTTCATTTGTGGTTAGTTTTGTCCCACAGACAAAGCTAACCAACAATTTCAGGGAACGTTTTATATAATTCATTAGTTTTTTTCTGGAAAACTCATTGTTTACTTGTGTGCATCCAGAGTAGTAAATCTTTATGGAGATTTTTTGTGTAGTTATTTCTTTTCTCCCCTCAAATCATACAAAATTTATTATTGGTGGTATACCCAAAACATGTGGTTGGATTGGGGGAGGAGGGGGGATACATTTTTTAGATATTATTTATTTAGAAAACGTAAGTGGGAAACAACGAACGTTCAAATGGGAAGTCTAGCTCGTATCACGATTTCGTAGCCCTAAAAAGGGCTCGTTGTGATTTTGGCTCCGAAAGGAACCTTTTTTGTGGCTTTTAAAAAAGCCATTGTTTGTATCACCAGTCTTGCTTAGAACGTTGTGAAGTGGCCGCGATTGTTTTCCCACTCTGTCGGTGACCCTTGCTGCTAGTACAGCGCAATCGATAATATGCGTTGCATCTTGGAAGGACTCGAACGGACGCGACCATTATAGTGCACAATTCAGACGTTAACCATTTAATTACTCGAGAAAAAAACATATATACCCCCCCCCCCCCCCCAAAAAAAAAAAATGGTTTGTAGTTGCCGCTGAAAATAAACATTACCTAATTTAAAGCATTCTCCTGCTCACAATGCTGTATGATTAGAGAAAATAATTCGAAGTATCCAACCGCGTCGCTACCCACTGCGCATCCTACTGCACAGCCTCCATCGTATATAAGCTCGAACGGAGCAGTCTAGCTCATTTTTTCTTCTCTACGCTTCGTCAACAAACATCTGCTGTTTGTCGCTCCGTTTCAATCCTACGCCGCTCCTATCCTCCACTGTGCATATTAAAGGGACCCTAAGAATCCGCCGATTCACCCAACGCTCCGTATCATCTGCTCCCTTAGAACCCTCAGCCTCTGGTGTGGATGTTCTTGAATTATCAGCGGAACGGGACTCTCTTGACCCATCACAACTAGTGGTCAATCCCTTTCTTTTCGAACCTTCTGCTCTGCCTCCGGCCGTGGCCACGGCTACAACTTCTTCCATCCCATGCGGACAACCCTCTGCTGGTCATGAATTGTCTCTCCTGCATGATGAGCTTTTCCATACTAAGGAACGCTACGCCGCCCTTAAGTTCAAATAAAGACTGAGAAGGTGGCAGTAAAAAAGGCGGCTTCCTCCTCTCTCCTTAGTCCTCTGGACTTATCCACGTGCTCGTCAAGGCCCTCTGTTGTACCACGCTCCGCGCCCTCTCACACTGAGGGCCCCCTTTCTTCAGCTCAAGTGCATGACTTAATGTGCTCCTCTCTCCGCACTTTCAAGAGGAAACAACCCGTTCCTGATCCTGTTTCCTTCACAACTGCCTGGCTAGCCTCCTTGCCCAAGAAGCAACGCACTGATCCTAGCGATCCTGGTCCTTCACAGCAAGATCGTACTCCACCGCCAGCTGCTCAAGCACCAGTTCCAGTTTCTGCGGATCACCACTCTCCTCGGGAAGAAGGAGATAATGACTCCTACTTCTCCCGTGATCCGGCCATCCCGATCCTCCTTAGATCTGGGGCTCAGCTACGATGACCACCACTGCGGCATTTTTCCCTATTTGGGGGCGTTTTTTCCGGATACCCAATTGTACGCCGATCCTCCACCAACAGACACTCGTCAGCTCGCCCTTATTAACCAAGTTTTTCGGAAAAGTTGCTTCGCTACATTCCACGCCATGAATTGGTTTACTCGTGCACTCTTCAGTTCCACTCTGCTCCTCAGAGAAGTTGCCCTCAATACTGCGCCGAGTTTGCACGATTCCATCCGCCATATTCTACGAAATCGACCAATCGAATCCCTGTTCTGGGGTTTGATCCCTAAAGTGGCTCCCCAGCTCAACATTTCCAGAAAACCTCACCCTCACCGTCCCCATTCTGATTCCCAGCATCAGCCTGATCTTCCCAAAGAGGATGGAATAGACCCGAAGGCCTCTGCTCCTCCTTCTGGTCCCCTTCCCCGTTCTCAGTCGCCCTTTCACTCCAAGGGCCAGGGACGTGGCCGAAGATACACACCCTGGCCGATCTTCCTCCAATAACCGACGACAACAACGAGCTACTTCCCGTTCACGATCCCGCCGACGATCCTCTTATTGACATACCCCCCCCCCCCCCCCAAGTTGTGTGGGGGGGGGGGGGGGGACGCCCTTCAGTTCTACGCCAAAGCTTGGCATCACCTCTGACTGTCTGATCCTCTCCATCATCGAAAACGGGTTTCTTCCCAAGTTTTTCTGCAATCCTCCGTTAACAAATCCACCATGGGATATGGAATCACTACCTTCTGCTCCTCTTGCCAACGAGATTTCGACACTTCTCCAGAAAGCCGCAATCCGGATCGTTCCCAATCCTGTCTTCCCGGGATTTTACAACAGCATCTCCCTTTGTCCTAAGAAAACGGGAGGTTCTCGCCTCATCATCAATCTATGGCCTTTAAACCGATTTAATTTCAAATGGAAACCACGGCATCCATCCGATCCTCCCTACTTCCTCACGACTAGAAAATTTCTTTAGATCTCGCGGACGTATATCTACACGCCCCGCTTCATACCTCTGTCCAGCACCTCTTCCGTTTTATCCTCGATGGCAACATCTACGAGTTCCTCTGTCTCCTTTCGGACTCAGTGCTGCTTGTCACATCTTTACAATAATGCTCCACCCAGTACTTGCTCACCTACATCAACAGGGTATCCGCATTCATGCTATCCTCGACTGTCTTTTGCTCCATCAAGATCGATCCGCCCTACTCAACAACATCCCTACCGTCTTGTGCCTTCTCCGATCCCTAGGCTTTGGCATCAATGTTCCCAAATCATGTCTCCTATCCAGCCAAACCTTTACGTTCCTAGGTGTATTCTTCGACCTAGTCCGCGGAAGAGTCATGCCATCCCCGGAGCGGATCACGAATCGTCTCCACCTCTCGCTCCTTCCTCCGCTTGCCACAATACACCTTCTGCGATCTCGCTTCAGGTATGGGGACAATCGATTCATTTGCAGACCTATTCCCTTACGGTAGGTGGATAGCTCGACCATACACCTTTTTTGCCTGGACGAATGGGGCGAACCTCGCCCCGCCCTTCACCTATCATCACGGTCCCTCTCAGACGGTCCGCTCCTTCCCATTCACAACACTAAATTGGTGGCTAGACGTTCTCAACATCTCCGCTTCAGTTCCCCAACACGAACCACTTCCGGAACTCCACCTCTTTACAGCTGCCTCCCTGACAGATTGGGGAGTGCACATCAACAACATGACCATCTCAAGGACTTGGGACCACGACATAACGGATCACATCAAAATACTGGAACAGTCTGCTTCGCTCTCTTTCAGTTATGGGGCACCCTATGATGTACGTATTCGCCATGAGGTTCAATGCCAGACTTCCCCAATTCGTCAGCCCTCTTCTGGATCCTTGGGCTTAGGCAGTAGATGCCTTCACCCTCGACTGGACTCGCATGTTTGCCTACATATTCCCCCCTCTGAAGCTCCTACCCTTGGTCCTCCGCAAGATTGCACTATCACAGGGCCAGTTCCTGTTAATCGCTCCAAATTGGCCTGCGGCAGCATGGTTCCCAGCAGTCCTCGACTTGCTCATCGATGTTCCTCGCCTCATCCTGGCCCGCCCGAACCTGCTCACCCAGAACAACAGCTCGATCCGCCACCTCCACCTACAGGCAATACAACTTCACGGGTGGTACTATCATCCGACTCCTCGAAGCGTCAGGAGTGTTTGCGGGTGAGGCCTCCCGCATCGCTTCCCGTGCCGTCCGTACATCAACCAACAAAATGTATGACAGCCACTGGCAGCGATGGTTTCGTTGGTGTGTCTCAAAGCAGGTTAATCCAGTCAATCCCCCTATTCCTGAGCTTCTCCCGATTTCTAAATGCTCTTTACGACAGTGGACTGCGTGGCTCCGCTATCCTCGTCTATCGATCCACCCTTAACGCCATTTTTAGGGCCGCTGGAAGCACGGGACTTCTCGATGATTTTTGTATTTCAGCCCTTATACACTCCTTCAAGATTGATCGTCCCCGGGTGCGGAAACAATTCCCGAATTGGGACCTCTCTATCGTCCTATCCACGCTCCTCTCCACTCCCTATGAACCACTGTCCTCCTGCAAGCTTAACCTCCTTACTCGTAAGACTGTTTTCCTGATCGCCCTCACCGCCTGTCTTCGTTGTGGAGCACTCTGCCACTGCCGCGGATTGTTTTTTCTTAGACAACTATACGGGGGTCACACTAACCCCTCGACCATCCATTCGTGCTAAAACTCAAAAACCTGATGAACAGACTAAGCCATTCATCATCCCCTCGCTGACAAACATCCTTGGCGACGGACGTACGTGCTCTCCGCTTCTACCTCAAGGCTTCCAAAGCGATCCGCCACGGACGAACTCAACTATTTCTACCCTTCACAAACAAAGTCACAATGGTCTCTTAATAAATTTGCTGAGGTCTTCTGTAAGCAGTTCTCTCCTGAACGAAGAGCATTTCAAACAGGAATAAACCTGATTAAACCAATTATAGTGAGAGTCGATTTGGTTCCTCTTGCGAATACAGCGATCGGTATGGCTACTAATTGTCTAACACGTACCCCTCATAAGAATACAATCCTAACACCCAAATGATTTCTTGGCCGCGGTTCCACGACGCGTATGCAACTGTAAGACCAGTGGTCACTTGCATTTCTAGCTTTTTTGCCTCAATCCCCCCATACATGTTTTGATCAACAGCACCTCTCAGTTAAAGACGAGCCAATACGATTCTTCAATCGGTTTCATTTTAAACTACAAGTTTAATTAGAACACCAGTGAACTGAATCAACATTAAAAATATTCAGCACCGTTTGGCAGTTTTACGATAAGGGAGACCACCAAACCGTTTAGTCTCTGCGTTTTGGACATTTCATTTATCCAACTGACTGATAAGGATGAAATACTTAGATAGCACATTCATTGCCCAAAAGTAGTTTTATGAATTTGAGCCCTCCCCTCCCCTGTCATACAGTAGAAGTTGTTTTAAATATTTCTCTTCCCCCTCCAAAAAAAAATACTGGGCATCAAAGTCATGAACGATTGTCCAAACAAGTAGCCGAAGTCTACGCTAATTTCGCATGCCGACATGACTATACAAGCTTGTTATCCAGTTCGTACGAATGAGATCATTAGAGGCGCGTGCCTACGTCAGTGATTTGTGCAATAATTTGCCAGTCATTGGTCGGTTGGTGGTGACATCAGCCGCTGACGAAGGCTACATAGTTCGTACGTTTGCTGCGAACAAAAATCTTTGGTTATTTCTAGCGGAGTATTTCCCCAACGGATTCGATCCATTTTCGAACTTAGACCTAGAAAAGTGCCATAGAATGTGTGTGCAAAATTTGACAGAAATCGGATAATTCGTTAAAATGCTATAGCGCGAACAGACAGACAGACAGACAAACCGTTAGCATAAGAGTCTAATCGACTCTAATAATGCGGACTGAGAAAAATTTGTTTCTACAGGCAAGTTTCATGTCTTTAGTAGCAAGCTTCCGAAACTGCCTGTGCGTGTAGGGGCCAGGTCAACCGTTATCAAACCTTGCAGAATCTTAAATGTCATAATAAGGTCAACTCTTGGGCGTTTCAATTCAAGAAGCTCAAGTCTCGTTTTTGAAGGCGGTGATAGCGGACTGTGTAAGCTGATGCTTGGCGGCACAGGGGATTCTTGAGATGATAAGGTGCAGTTTACCTCCCAGAGTCCCAGAAGATTCGTAAACCTTCTCTGCACTGATTCGATCAAGTCAATGTCCATGCCGAAGTACGGGGACCAAACACGTGTTGCATACTCCCAAGATGGGGCGAACACTTGAATGCCCACATCTTGGTTTGTAGATTACCCGAAGTAAACTATCTATTTATTACGGCAAGCCGTTGAAAAGCTGCAAAAGAAGTTTTTGAACAGTGAAGAGATGGCTTAAGATCATGGGAAAACCAGATGCCCAAGTCACGTATCTCGTCGGCTAAAGGAAGAGTGGCACTGTTAAGTACATAGTTTGATTCTGGAATCCTAGGTCCAATACTTGAAGATTGACACGCAACTGCCACATTGTAAAACAATTATGTACAATCTCAACCAAAAGGGCGGGTGACGGACTCGAAGGCACGATGTCAGTTCCAATTTTTATGTCGTCTGCAAATTTTGCACCATATGGTGAAGCAGTATTCCGGTTAAGATCATTTAAAAAGATTAGAAATAATAATGGTCCCAGAACCGAACCTTGCGGGACGCCACTCGCCATGTCTTGCCTGTCCGAAAGAGTAAATTCAATCTTAACTAGTGTTCGGTTTCCCAGAAAAGCAGACAACCAGTTCATCTAATTTTGCTAGGAATTTTCGGTGGACAACCGATACGAACTCTTTTTTGAAATCAAAATAGGTAAATTAAGGAAAATAGGTAACATAGGTCTGGACACCAATGTCTAATGCTTTGGTCAACCGATCAAGGTACCATTGGAATATAGAGCCCAATAGAGCCTCATATCGAGTTTGGCGAGGTGTCCTCGCGAGTGATAAGGAATGCCTCGCTGATACTTGTGCTGGCAATTGCTGCCCAGCGCCGCTACTCGTTCAGGACCAGATATACGCTCTGCATATCTTTACAGATCAGCTGACCGATTTTTATACCTGCGGCCACCGCCAGGGATAAATAATGGGATTTTTTTGCTGCCGATGTGTGTTTTTGTGCCCATGACCACCTAAGAGATTCCTCCCTCCTGGATATAGGCAGGCAAACACCTATGCATTGTGGACACGATGAATGCCTTCTACCTGGGACTTTTACTGGAAACTATGCCTGAAGGCATATATGTCTCTCTTCTTATATTACTAAAATCATAGAGCCTTTAATACAACTACTTGTAAAACTGCAACTCCGCTGTTGCTGGTTCGCCAAAACATTGGCGACTGTTTTGTCTCCTGATGTTGATTCCAGCCCCTAATAGGGTACCTGCTTTTCCTCACGTCCAACACTCGCCCTGATATTAGCTATAGCACGATAAACTTGGCCCGTTACAACTCTTGCCCCAAATGACTCCATTGGGTGGCAGGCAAGCGTATCATACGCTATCTCAAGGGGCTGTTTCTCCCATTGGGGGGGGGGGGGTAGTCGCAGGATAAGCTTACTGGCTGGTCAGATGTCACATGGAGCGTTACTAAAGACTTCCGTGGATTCAATGGTCAAATGGTAGCCCTGAAGCAAGAGTTAAGGCCGAGTGTGGGAAGGACGTGGAATGGGTTCGACGTATGTTAATGGAATTTCAGTCTATATACTACCCGACCGAACCTACCGACAGTCGGTCAGCCATTGACCTTGTTAACCACGACTTAGCATATTGTCGGCCACGACTTGGTCTAAACATTACGCTCGTGAGGTTTGTTACCTGACAAGCTGGTGGTCCCTGTATTTTGGCCTGGGGTTGACTTACTGACCCAAGCAGTTCCCAAGGATCACCTTACAAGGTTCCTTGTAGACTTACCTTGGCTAGTTTTACCCCTGACTACGCTTTGTAGCTATTCTTGTCTTGTCGCTTCTCACATAGAAAAATATTGATCATTCTTGTTTAATATAGTATATATACGTTACTTTAGAAACACAAGCAACAGCACTCCGTGGGATCTATTCTTCTCGCTTCCGTCTGACAAGGGGGGGGGGGGGGAGTGGCATACAGCCCCTCCACTTTTAACCTTTCTTTAACTGCTCTGAGGTACTCGCCTTTCAGGGGGGAGCCAGTCGCTCCTGGAGGTAATCACCGACGCTTAGTAGTGCTTATGTGAATAAAATAAATAGGTGTAAACCAAATTTTTCACTTTACGCATGCCTGCCATTTACTAAGCAATTGAGGTCGAATGACCGTTCCACCATTTAAGTAGTAGTCAGAATTTTGTTCCCTACACCAATATCCCTTCGGGATAGAATGGCAACCGAATAAGGAACGAAAGCTGGAATCCGTCCTTGCTTGTGACAATACGAAATAGCCTGAATAAGCGTATACCGGCTTTCCGAGTTACGAGCGAGAAATAGTCTTAGCCATTAAGTATTATCACTGCGCTTCCCAACGAAGACACCTGAGCCTGTAATCATACCGCGCTTTGCCCAATTTACGCAGCAAGCTAGCGAATCTTTACTTTACTTTCGTAGTGACTCGGTGAACTTTTTCCAAACTTAGTCTAGCCGTATGAAAATCCAAACACTACATGCTATGCGACATCAGCTTTGCTGTCATCTTGGTAGCAATTTATATGTAAGGCTATTAACCACAGGGTTTGAAGAGGAATCATGTCAACGCAAGATATTTGTGGTTGCGAAACCAATGACTAGGCTTGGCTTTCCATTGGCTTAATGGGGCAAGTTTGGTGCATGTGGGACGCAAGATCCAAAGCAGATGTTTCTTTCAACAGAAGGTGATTTCCCAGGTCACTGTGAAGTCTTGCATGTTGAAGAGTGCCTGTAGGAAGACACATTCTCTTGCAGGAATCAGACAAGACTGCTGAAGAGGCGAAGGCACTTTTTTTTCAACTGTTCTTTTGACGAGTTTCGAACGAGCCAATTGTCGAGATACGTGTGGGAGTCGCATGTCCCTGTGCAACCAACGTCTTTACACTATCTACGACCTTGGTTCTCATAAGCTACTACAAGATAAGGCTTCACAGAAAGATCTTGGCATCATTCTCAATGGTGATCTTTCCTTTTCTACACATTCCAATCTGTTGTAGCCAAGGCACGCGCTATGTTAGCAACAGCCCGAAATACCTTTGACGAGCTTCAACCAAACATCTCCCTTAAACTGTACTGTAGTCTTGTTAGAAGCATCATCGAATATGCAACCCAAGCTTGGTGGAACAGACTTGAACGTGACAAGGACAAAGTGGAAAGACTTCAGAGACATGCAACAAAGCGTATCGACGTTCTCGCGGAGATCTTATTTCGCATTTAAGACTATTAACTCTAATAACCCACTTGAGAAATCTTGGCTCGTTGTCACTGATGATCTTAGGACTACAATCCAAGGAGCTAAGGTTGTGAAACAACGTTGCTGGACATCATTACGAGTCATTTGCTTTCAGAGTGTGCAACCTGTGGAATAATCTACCGGCAGAAGTTGTGAAAGCCCCGTCCGTTCTAACATTCAAAAAACATCTTGATATTTTGTTACCCTCTCTTATACCGCCCTACGACTACAAAAATTGGTAGTAGGGAATACTCAACGTTATAAGCCAGCAAAAGGGGGGGGGGGGGGGGCGTAGTCAGCCCGAAGGAGAGAACCTTGAACTGGTTGAATTTCCCTCCCGAGTAGAGACAGCTATATTGTATTGATACAGACACGACGCCAGGGCTCCTAGCGGGAAAAGGGCTAAACTCAAAGCATTGCAATTGACGTTTTAAATTCGGGCAATTTAAAGCAAAACTGAAACGAATGAGCACATACTGAAGGTCAGTATTTTGCAGATAGTAAGAAACAACTAGTGTGTCACAGAGTGACAGCTAGAGAAAGAAAGATGGCCGCTTTCGCCTTACGACCCATTTTATACGAGGAGTACTTGCATGCGTACTGGGGTTAGCAAGCTGGCTACAATTAGATAATTTCTAGGGAAACACGCATTCATAAAGAGAATGCGTCAGGTCATGTAGATTTTCGTCGGCAATAGAAATTGTGTTTACTCCATGTGAACTGCAGACATTCTAAGGAACATGATGAACGAATTTGATGAACAACAGCAATTGGCTTACACCTGATAATCAGTACATTGATTATGGGGTCATGAAGCATGGATCGTAGCCAACAGAGTGAGCGAAGCAAAAGATATAGTTACTAATTAAGTATGTACTAAACGAAAAGTTATTGGTAAGTACTATTAATGGCTATAATTCTTATATAATGTCAAAATTTAAACAACTTCATTCTTCTTAATATTCTTAATTTTGAAACAAACGTTTTGCAAAACATCTTGATATTTTGTTACCCTCTCGTATACCGCCCTATGACTACAAAAATAGGTAGTAGGGAATACTCGACGTTATAAGCCAGCAAAGGGTGTGGTCAGCCCGAAGGAGAGAATGGAGCAGCAAGTTTCAGTGGTTACAACACCATGTGGCATATCGCGGAGTATGTCAATACATGAGTTACAGAACACTGGTGCCTCCGATAAAGTGTGAACACAATATTTGGCATATCCCTAATCAAAAATAAAAATATGTGCCGTTTTCATTACACAAATATAGTTTACTTAGTTAAGATTGTAACAGCAAATTAGTGCAACTCGTCACAACTGCTTTCCTTCTCATCCATTTATTCATCCTTACAAATAATGGAATGTACACAAGACATTTATTTACATTACATAAGCAAAGTAGTTAAATAATTTGAGATTCCCAAGTCACCTATTCAAAAAAAAAAGAAACAAAAAAACAGAGTGAGTGAGCATTAAATCTTAACCAAAATATATTACTAGCTTTACTTTATAAAGTAGGCCATCCTTTCTGTCTGCAAATATTACATTTTGTACTATACATAAATACACAGCCCAATAACAATAATTGTGCAAACTTAACTTTTAAAATGATATGCAAGAGTACTTAGTAATGAATTCAACAATCGCACAGTGTGTTAATGTGAAGCGTTTTAATGAGGGGGCAGAATGAAAAGGAGTAGTTAGTAAAAATTGCTTGAGCATTTTTAGTAGTGGAGTTGTGATGGTAGCTTGTGTTTGCAACTGGGGTGCGTGAATTTGTAAAGATAGTGCTTCTAACCCACATAAATGTACCTTCATGAACCTTTCATAAACTCTTCACATTCGGAATAAATTAGCGGTATAATAATTGGTGTGCAAGTATTAAATTATTAAGGGTGTACCAAATCGACGACGTAGAGGCTTTCCAGTCAATTTTACAATCATCAATTTGGTTTAAGTTACGCGCGTCACTGCCATTCAATGATTTCTAGCACTGCCATTCAATGATTTCTAGCTATCAGTGTTGTAAGTACAGTAATTGAAACAGGCCCTGGCTAATGACTTTTTTATGAGCTAAACAAAAAAAAAAGGGCCCGCAAAAGTTCTCTTAATAGAATTTTGTAAGACGAACTTGCTTGCACATGGGTTATCGAACAAGTTGTAGTTTGAAATTGTTTAGAAATTTGCTACCACATCCTAAATAGAAAGAACAATTTAGAATAATGAATATAGATTTTGGCATAAAACTTAGTTTTAAACAGAAAAAAATAAAAGCCTGGTCACTGGATGACCTTGTAAAAAATACCCGAGAACAAAATTTTTTTTTTACTTGGTACAAAAAATGAGAATCCCAACTAGTTGCCAAAGTTTCAAAATATCATTTGTCGATTTGTTTGCGTAAGAATTTAATTTGTTGGTTTGCAGCCTTCAGGTTTACTGTATTACATTTTGACATTATTACACTTACTAAAGGTGTACCGTGATCGTGTTTTTTCCTGCCGAACCGATTCAGACATTATCAGTCAAAAAATAACCGGTGTACCGAACCTATCGCCAATGCCGATCTCACCGAACCGATCACTGATGCAGATTTTACTAAATGAAGAATTTTGCGACCGTTACGAAACCGAACACCAATACCAATAATTCCTAACCAATCTAGCTAGACCAACACTCTTTTAAGAAACAAGGGTAACTAAAGCAGACTGGAGAACTCGTGAAAGGAAGTACTCTCCTCTACGCGAGCAATCTTTTTTTTTTGTCTGAAACTACTTCAGATTGCAATTGTAATTATATCATTGTACGGTACTCTCAAGCAAGTCATCATAGCATCGTGTGCAAAATAAAATCACCAAACCAAAAGAATTTTCATTAAATAAGCAGACAGAAATGTTACTGTACTTGCTTTTTTTTATCCTAAAGTTTTTACCTTTAGCAAGAATTTATAACGTTGGGAAGGAGAATTTGTGACTGAGACCCCTTCTGTAACGTCTTTAAGATTCATTCCTATTAGTTCCGTCTAAGTTTACACAGGGCGCCATGAGTTTATGTGGGAATTTCTACTCACGTTTTCAGCCTAAAATTAAACTAAAACTAGACGTAACTAGCTTGTATTTAATAATTATTTAAAAATATGCAAACACATGATACTGTGAGATTTCAGAGAATTCGAAAAATATGAAACCACAGTAATGCTCAATCGCACAACACAGAAATCCGTCAATTTCGCAAATTTTCGACAGCTTTTATTGGAGTTTGATGGAAGAGAACAGCACCGTAGTCCACCGCATGGAAACACGGCATTGCATACACTGGGAGAGTACTAGCACCCTAATTGTCTCAAACTCGACAAGAGACAAGCATCTAAGAGGTAATAATTAGTGTCCTTGGCAATCCAGGCACACAAAAAAAGGAAACCATGAGCTAATGAACATCCAAGCCCCCTCTACCCCCAGAATCCCATTCCTAGTGAGAGCAGACCTCCATGCATGCATCACTGAAGAGTGGAGACGATGACATGACCAACATAGGAGGCCACCTAAGCCGAGAGTTGCAGACGACGACCTGCCCAACAATCGGAGGAGGCCACGAGGGCTGCGCATTGCAGACGACGGAAGCAAGTAGGATTTAATTCAAAAGTACCGTAGTTCTTTAAACTAAGCCGATGAAGACAGTAGGGAGAAGTTTCCATCAACCGCCAACAAAAGCTGTCGAAAATTTGTGAAATTGACCGATTTCTGTGTTGTGAGATTAAGCGTTACTGTGGTTTCGTATTTTTCAAATTATTATTTAGCTTAGTTATAATTTAGTTTACTTTAAATTTGAGCTAAAAGTGAGCAAAAAATACCAGATGGAACGCGTGGCGGCCACTGAAAACTCTTACGGAACTAATAGGAAGGAATGTAACACATTTCAATAGGGACTTTTTAGAGTTACAAATTCTCCTCCTCAACCCGATAAATTCTTGCCTTTAGCTGTAAGCTAAATATTGTTTATTTGGCTTAATCAAAAAAGCTTTCATAGACCTCCACCAGGTGTGCCCATCTCCCAGCAGGCATCGCCACTTATCTCTAGTGTTTCTTGAACAATCCGGTTTGATGAGAGCGGGGGTCGGTGGGTGGGTTAACACCAAAGGTTAAGTGTTTTAGGATAAGTAAAACCAAATTTATCTTTAAAATTCCGTTTACACTACCATTTGAAAGTACTTCCTTTTAGTTATAGGCTGACTTTGTCCAAACGGAGGTAAGTTGGGCCTAACCTGGGATTAAGATGCCCACAGATGATAGGTAAGTTCTTAACTTATCCAGTATCACAAAGGTGCCAAGAGCACTCCTACACCACTTGGTCCAAGGACATCTCTGAGGCAAAGGCTGTCGCTAATGCACACAGTTTGTATGCTCACACCGAATTTGGAGGGGGGGGGTCTCTACAAGATGAGGCACGATGTCCTAAGAACGTTTGCTCGATTTACACATCAATGATGTAGTATCGAGAGAGGGGGGACCCAGATGAAATGTTGGTGCTTTAGTTTTTGTCAACGTCGAGTTCTAGCAACAT
>JAHWFP010168219.1:153965-199437 GCA_023313725.1 Lithobius niger | reverse complement strand
AGCAACATTCTGTTGTGACGAAGTTCCCGCATACAAACAGGGCCCCCTGAGTCATTTCCAAGTAGAATTTTAAGGCTAGCACTGGACATTGCACATCACCTCCACTAGAAGGTTCAACCAAGCCCTATTCACTCGCTCTGAAATCTAGCCACGGTAGTGTCCAGAGTACTCGCGATCAAAACGTGGTGCGCCATCTGGCCACAAACTGTTGTCTCCAACTACTTCCGCACAAATCCAACATGGTGACGACGTGTGATCACCAAGTCTTAGTCGCTTCACGACCACAGAGCATTACAACACGAAGCAGTTCGTCTAAATTATCTTCTTTATCATTAGAATTGTATTTTTATTTTTGTCCACACGTGTCCCGCTAAAATTTACACGATTTCTAAAACTGAAATTGTAATGAAGTTAGCCGCTAGTTAAGTTTCGTTGTTTCGTAGCTCGCTTTCCATAGTCGAAACCGAAACTGCATATAACGACGCCGCAGTAATGACACTAGAACTGTAGTCTCAATCACTTCCGATGTTGTCGGCTTGGTGGCGAATTTGAGAAACTAGAGAATTCTGGCCCGAGTTTTGCACGCGTTGCTTGAGCGGTAAGTGTAGCAAGTGGTTTATCCCGTAACGAAGTGTAGTTATTAATCCAAGGTTTTCTACCACCAGACCGAGAGCACGAATGACAACTGGAGTTGGGGTTTCTTTGGTCTTCTCGTTTTTTTTTTTCATGAAATTCAGGAGAAAACACTTGGGTGACTTTCTTTCGACCAGTATTTTATGAATCGTTTGTGGCCGTCCTCTCCAGTGAAGGCTGCCAATTCACTCTGGCAAGCTGCCATTGCCACAACTACTAGCAGAACAGTCTTCTAGATAACATGTAATAATGAGGCTTTCCAAAATAGTTCGTAGGGGATATTCGATAAACTGTCTAAAACCAGGGGAAGATTCCAGGAGGGTAACAGTTACAGTTGGTTACCATTATCGTTGGTTTTCTGCCATGCTTGACAGCACTGAATTACAGCCAGATATCCTTTGATGACAATCGGGAATAAACCGGCTTGAGAAACATGTTCCAGTAGTTAGCCAGTGAAGGGACCGAGAGGTCAGATGGATTCACGTAGTTTTCGTCACAATTGGCAAACCATCTTCATTTATTGCATAAACCTTAACCATAGAGGGCCCGTGTGATTGAAGAAGACGGGTCAACACCTGAGATTTAAAAATGTCACATCGCTTACTTTGAAAATTCGAGTCCATGTTTACGTTTTGTACGCTTAGATTTCAAAGTAAAGGATATTTACCGTTCCAATATCCTTGCAAATTTTCGACAGTCAGGTTTTCTGGAGTTGGAGGGGCTCAGAACGACTGTTTTTATCAGGCTTCCACATCACCGCTTACTTCGTTATCGGTGATGTGGTAGCCTGATGGAGACAGTCGTTCTGAGCCCCTCCAATTCCAGAAAACCTGACTGTCGAAAATTTGCAAGGATACTGGAACGGTAAATATCCTTTACTTTGAAATCTAAGCATACAAAATGTAAACACACCTGAGATGTAAAGCCGGCGTCCTTTAGGTTGATCTTGATAGTTTCTACAGGTGAGTGAAGTACGGATGGATTTGGGTGAAGGGTGCGGCCCTGATGTTGGGCGAGCAGATCCAGTTGAAGGGGAATTAGGGTTTGTTCCTCCACCAAGGAGCCAAACAGGAGCGATCAGAATGAACATGCACTGAGAAGATCTCATCTTCTTGATAACCACCTGAAGTATGACGAAGGGGGAATAGTGTAAGTGAACATTCCATCCCAGGAAATTTTCACGACATCCGTCGCCCATGCTATCTAGGCCAGAAAAGGCGATAAGAAGTTGAGAGTTGCGGTGCATGGCAAACAGGTCCACCCAAGCACTCCCACATTTCAGAAAGATCAATTGGCAAATTTGTGGGGACAGACGCCACTCCATTTTCGGTATTTTGGCCATGCGTGCCAGTTCGTCGGCAAGGACATTGAGCTGCCCTGTGATGTGCCTGGGTAGCACGTGCAGGTTGTGGCGCAGGTTGAGCAGTGTTGAAACTTCCTCCATCTGGGTTCAGGAATGGGTCCCGCCTCCTCTGTGTTGTCCGACATCATGGCAATGGTCTTCACCACTATCAGCGATGACCAGGTTAGAAAGTTGTGACACAACTTTCCCAGCATTAATAGTCTTGTCGACCTGACGTGACGACAATGACACTCCTTTAGCAGTACTGTTATCCTGAGAGTTGCGCCGACAAGGTGAAAGCGCTGTTCCCAGAAGACGTGATCGGAGTTATAGTACCGGCGTTTTTGCCCAAGGTTGCCTCGGCTGGCTAGGCGGACGCCATATTGGAATGACGTTCATCGAGTTCTAATTTCATCTCTACTCGGATAGACGACCTTACTGACTGGATTTTGGACTTTACAGTATTAAAGTGTCTAAAGCAGCATTAATATAGAAAACTACGTCTGCAAACCGTGGAATTGTCTATGAGGAGGAGGGGTGGCAAAACGCATTACCACTTTAATGTTTCATATCATTCAAATTGGGGTCTGCCTTCAAAAATCACTTTATTTTGGTGTGTATTTGATTCTTGGGAATGGGGGATTGTGCTACATTACCATAACCGGACCCAGAAGGCTAACCATACATGTTGTTCTCTTCTCTGGTCTGGTCTGAAGTGCGCTCGATTTCTCTTACCTTGTTATGTTTGTGTTGAAGGCATATGTCACAGGGCTTTAAATAAAAATTACATGTGTGACAAGGTTGAGAAGCAGCGCGCTTGTCCCCTGGAATTTCCAAATGAGAGTACATTTCCATTTTTTGTGAAGTTGACTCAAAAACTTTCGAATTGGGCATTTTTTCCATCGAAGAGCAGATGGCTACCTGGTGGGGAGCTAGGGAAGCATCTTTGATTTGGCTAAGTCTTTAGGTAGAGAGGGTAAATAAACTATTTTGAATACCGATAAAATCTGTCGACTCAGTAGTTTTACTTTGGTTAAAGTTCATGAAAAATACTTACTGTTCAATTACGCTGAACTAAAATTCAAAGGCTTTCACCTCAAAATCTCCAAATTTTCAACAACTCTTAATGGTTGTTCATCCCAAACCGCTAGCCGTAGCACCCACACTAACACTCTTTGCAAACCCAATAAACTTCCAAAAATCAAAACACCCTCCTCATCGCATCACAGTAGGCCTCGAGTCAGCATTCCAGGCTGGTGTTGGTGCTGTTCATAGACAGTGATTCTTCATCTGTTTCCTCCTCCATAGTTGGTGGTGAAGGGAGGAATTTCTTCCAGTCTAGTTTGAAATTGGGGTGTCACAATGTTACCAATCATTTTATATGCCGGTTCTTGAGTGTTCAGTAGTTTTATCGGCATGCCTCTACAACTGCTGGATCGACTCCTATGGTGCGGAGATGTGCCCCTTTTGTTGGAATCTGACTTGAGCATGATTTTAGTCTGTTTTCACTCAATCTGGTGTTTTTGCAATGCATGCCCCTAGCATCGCAAATCTGACATTTAGTCTCCCCAATGTACCCACTTGGACACCCCTGCATGGAATCCAGTAGACTACCTCGGCAGCATTGGGTAGTCTTTCAACATCAAGTCTGCATCTTCTTCCACGCCTCCTCTTCTTGTGGTTTCCTGACGAAGGCAGGACGACTATTTTTCCATCTTTAAGTCACTGCAGTTTGCTGAAAATTCACAATTGGTAGAATTTGTTTGTTTTGAATTTGAGCGTGATTTCGTGTTTCCTCTCATGCTTGCCGATCTGCTTGTTCTGGATGCCGATATTTGTCTTCATTTGTCTCCTGATTTCCGTCTCCATTTGTCGCCCTGGCCTTTTGAATTCAAAATTCAAAAGCTGGAAGGAACCCCTCACCACCAACTACGGAGCTGGAAACATATGAAGAATCATTGGCTATGAGCGGTGCCAACACCAGCCTGGAATGCTGACTCAAGGCCTACTGTGATCAGGAGGGAGTTTTTAATTTTGAAGTACGTTGGGTTTGGAAGGAGTGTGAGTGTAGGTGCTAGAGGCTTAACTGCTTGAAGAAGACAACCAGTAAACGTTGTTGAAAATTCGCAGGTTTTGAGGCAAACACTGTTGACTTTTGGTTCAACGTAATTGAACAGTGAGTATTTGTCATGAAATAAACGACATTGAGCATAAAACTAAGGGGAAGTATTTTGCATGGAAGTGAAAATAAGATTTCTTTTATCTCCTAACTGTATTTAAATTTTGTTTAATGTATAAATAAAACCAAATAAAACAGTTAATTTAGCTAAAATTAATAAAAATAAAATCGTTAAAAAAACAATGTTCTATCAAGCGAAGTTTTAACAAGCATGGTTGCATCAGTTATGTCTGGTTTACTTCTGGGTTCTCCATTCGTCATGTCTGGCCTACTTCCGGGCAACACCTGAAGTGAGCCAGGGCTGATGTTTGCCATGTTTGCTTCGTCCTGTGGTGACTTCGTCTAAAAGAAGAAATTAAGGGAGCAGATTCATCAGTTTCTATGACAAAGTGAATTTGGTATGCTTCAAACTTAACACCTACCAAATGAAGTAAATTTCAAATTTTTCCAGAAATAAAAGTTCAAAGGTGAAGTAAAAGTTCAAATTTCCAGATATAAAAGTTCACAGGTTTATAGTTCGTACGTTATTAATCCTGACTGACAACAAGTGCGATCGGGAAAATATGCTTCTGGATAGGCATTAATCGGCATTTATCGGTTGGCATTTTTTGCAGAAGAAGGAAAGTTTGATTTGATTCATGCTTTTTGTATTTTATGCCCTGAACACTAACCCGGTACCAGTTCTGTGTTCACAACGTTCGCCCAGCTTGTTGGCAATTGGTGAGCTTTAGTGATCAGCAATCGTCCAATTTTTACTGGCATCTAATTTTTGCCAACAGGCTGTGATTGGAAAAAAACGGTTCGGCACACCCCTAACATTTAACAAATGGTAAAAATACATCGTTAGTTTTTGACGGCTGCTCACGCCGTAACTATTATGAAAACTAATGTTGCAACAATAAAGAATCAGAACATCACACAATACACATGGTGACATGGCCTGCAATATTCTTTGATTGAACTCAAACTCCGCTAACAATTTTACGTAATTTAGTTGCCCCACCCCACCCCCTTAACTAAAGGTAATTTTATTCTATTGCCAGACACAAAGCATTCTGTGTCGCTCTCGTATTGTAACTTCCAACAACACAGCGTCGTATTTATATGCATCCCCACTTACACAAAATGTAAAACCAGGCTTATTAGTTCGAATTAATGAGTTTTAATGTGGTTTATATTAGATTTTACTTTCTTGTTACTACACCGTAACATGTGTATTGTTCTCAAGAGTTAGTTTATGCTGAACAGTCAACAGCTCTTCCATAAATATTAAGGCTGTACCGAACGAGAATTTGTCAACCAAACCGAACAAACCTTAAATAAGCCGAACACAGAACACTTCCGAACCGAACAAAAATGTACCAAGCCAGTCTATTTTAAACTAAAATGTAAAAGAACTCAGTTCGCAAAGATTCATCAAAGCACAAGTTTCTTAACAAATGTAGGTATTTTCACATGGACTTGTAAGTCCATAGATGTTGAAACTCTGTTTAAACATTAAAAAGTCTCCACTACTTTTACATTTTCCCTTATAACTTCTGAACCGTTAGAGCTAGGAACTAGTAGTTTGGACCAACAGAAAGCTGGCGAAAAAACCTTCAAAATGGTGTATTCAAACATCAAAATCTGTCAATTAGAAGTGAAAATATGTTCGGTTTGGTATTTTGCGTTTTAAAGACCGAAAACCGAACCGAACACCCTCTGTTCGGCCATGTTCGGTTCGGTTTGTTCGGTTCGGTACAGCCCCAATAAATACATTACAATGCTTTCATCAACATTATTTCATGTTGTAATGCTGTCGGATGACAATTAACTTAAAAACCAGAATTTATAGCATTTAGTCCGTGCCAACTGCTAATATTACAGCATGCAGTATATCAAACTTAATCCATTAATCAATTTACTAAACATGCTGCATTTTAATTTTGGTTGGAGGTAATTCCTCAATATAAATTTCTGTGAACATGATGGTCATATTTAAAGAAATGTCTATTGTTACACATTTTGTCGCTTTCCATTTACTGTCGTAATTCTACAACCGTAACTCTGCAAATTTCTTCTCGTCTTTATTTGCACAGGAGCTCTAAGCCAGTTCTTGGAGCTAACCTACCATGTGGAAATGTGATAACATACTTGAAACTGTACATTCTTTCCACCTAGCAGAAGCACAATTGTGGAGGACAATTAGTTCTACATTGAATTTTTAGAGATTAGTCATCTCCAAAAACATTTTGGAAGTAGCCTAAGCATGTGTTCATTAGTCACCTCCTGCCTTAGAATGTTATCATGTAAAGAAACGAATGACAATATCCTACATGATGGCGTCTTGTGTCTTTAAAAAAGGCGGTCGGTGGACTTCAATCATGGCTGAATCCTGACCAGACCACTGACCAAAAGTCCAGCCTCGACTATAAGGTAAGTGGTCTGAGCACCGACTCATTTTTAAAGACACAAATCGCCAACATGTACGATTTTAAATTATCATCGTTCGTTTCTTTACATGATATCATTCTGAGGAAGGAGATAGACTAATCTACAAAGTCAATGTAGAACTGATTGTGCTTGTGCTAGGTGGAAAAAGTCTATAGTTTTAAGTATGAATTATACTGTCAGGCAATTTGTAATTTCCAATATGAAAGCATTTAGCTGAAAGCATTTTGTTAGACCAACATATATTTCATGTTTTAATACTGCTACAGGAGGTTGGGTATTTTGAAATAATCTATAAATTATTCGCAGTCATTTCAGTTTGTGGTACATCTACCCAAACTAGCCCACACAAATGCAATATTAAATAAATGCTTCTCGGGCATACACTTTTGCGTCCCACGTTATTTACACTTTCTTTTTGAATTCTTGTTCAACCAAAAAATGCCATTCAGTACTATAATGTGAATTTGGACAACTGGTCTACTAACTCTCATATGCACCCTTGCAGACTGGAGTTACTAACTTGCTTTATCGTGTTAAGTTTTATATTTGGCAGTTTATTAACAGATTATCAGCAAGAATGTTGCTTTTGTGCTTGGGGAGGAAAGAAAACCTCAGGTAATATTCAGTAAATAAAAAATACCAACAAAATCTGCATGGCTTACCATCATAGCTAACCATCATTGATATAATAGCACATTTTTTTACAGTGCACAGACTAGCCAGTATTAATTTACAGATTATATTTCTCCAACTTGGCTGCTTCAATTGGCAATTGGATTACTGTATTTGAGCTTTAACTTTCACCAAGATTCATTAAAAATTACCTCTCCAGTGCAAGTCTTCTCAAATCTAGCTAATTTCACTCTTGGCACTTCTTGCTATTATTACTGTTATGCTATGGACATGAATATAATTGAGTTGTACATAAATGGCAGGATGAAATTTGGAATCGTACTGCTAAATATCTAAAGAATGATGGGAAGGTATAGAATGAAGTAGAAGCAACTAAACATTCTTTTAAGTAAATAAAATTGGGATGTAAAAAAAAAAAATGACACACAATTGCCTTGTCAGTGTAAACTAACGCTGCCATAGCCACTAGAACCAGTCAATATCCATAAATGGATTCTCTATAATACTATTACTCTGAATACAAGATATTGCTGGCCTGACGCTGCCTTTATCCTCGTACACATCTTGCTGGTCTCGTGACCGTCTCTGCAAGAAGGATATTCCACATAACTTGCTTCTGGAATGTTCAATACCCTTTAACCACATTGACTTCACTTTTTGCCTATTTGATGAAACATCTGAGGTATGGCACGGCCTTGCGTCTTTGCGCCACTAAACATCTTTGTGAAGCGATGGCGCACATCTTCAATGCCTGTAGGTGGCATACCCATACTTGCTACTATGCTACCACTTCTGGAAAATAAATATCAACATGTTGCTAAGTAGGATATTGGAATACACAATATAGGGCAACCAAATACATGTTATTGGAAGGAAATTAATTTTAAGAATGAATTATGGAAGAGAGGAGGAGTTGTTGTTGACTTTACTCTGGTTAAAAGAATTCATACTCACAGTCCAACGAGACACAACCAGAACAGTTCAGTTTTAACAAACTGGTGAATTTTCTATGACTAATACTTGTAGAAGGAGTTAAAGGATGTTCGTTGGTGTGTGGTGCAAATCTTTAGCTCTTGTGCCAATTTAAGATGGCTAGTAATAGTCACTAAAATTTGCCAGTTTTTTATAAAACTGAACTGTTCTGGGTCATTGGACTGTGAGTATGAAGCACTAAGTCACATTAAACAAACAGTTCATAAAATGAAAGTGGTGGGAGGGACTGTTACCGTTGAAGGATAAGCAATTTTATGACCAATGTTTAATTTTTTTCCCCAAGTGCAGTAAAATCTATCAGACTGACAGATACCATACCTTTCAATTGGCCTGGCTGCTTCTACTTTAGATTCAAATTCCATAATCATAGCAGCAACCGTTTCACTTTGGCCAAGGTTCAGTTGCTGCATATCAACCAGTAAGCATCTAAGTCCAGGAAGTAGAAATTCCACAATCAACTGATCACTCATAACTAAACAGCAATTAAGGAAAATACACTAAAGTTTCACACATAAACCTGTGCTAGTATAAAGAGATAACAGCCCCCCCCCCCCCCCGATAATATTAAGGCTTATAGCTAGCCAATAAAGCCTGATGAACCGAGCAATACAAACTCCAGCAAATTACTGTCAGTTTAATCATTGTAAACACAAAGTGTAAAAATATCATAGTAGATATTTCAAGTTCAGCCAACCCTCTCGAATGTGAATCCAGTAGCAGTCGCCACTTGGCCAGTAGACCTTAAAAAACACTCGCCATTTCACAATTTCTACTGGCCACATACCAATGACATCTTACAAGATGTATTGTTTTACTAATTCATGCATTTACGAAATTGTAAACTTCTCTTTAACCCCAGTATTAATGAAGATAAAGCAGTTACATAGCCCTTATAAATCTGAGCATAATGCCGCAAACCGTTAGTCTTTAACTTGTACGGTTCCAGAGATATCGCTCTTTGAGTGAAATTCTCTATAGCTAGTCGCCATTTTGGCGAGTAAGGCTGAATTTCAGGTCGCCAACTGCCGATTTCCATTCGCCAAATGGCGAGTGGCGACCGACATTGGAGAGGGTTGAGTTCAGCCTAACCACACTATACAGACTATGAACACATAATAGTTGTACATAATAGTTGTTAGATCACACATCTAATGGCCACCGAAACACAGCACAGAATGTCATTATCTCACCTGGGCTAACTGGATCAAGTTGCTTAGTATACAGTATCGGTTTGGATACTTGGGCCTTAACTATTGATGTCATGGAAAAACAAGGGGCTACAGTGACTATCTAGTCGCACTGGTCTTCTGTACAGTTCCTCCACTTCCAATGTTGAGGCGCACACCTCTATCATGCACTACAACATCTATCTCTATTATATAATCTAAAAACAGTAACCACCAGAATTGCCCTTTACAAATGTGTTAGCTTTTAAGCTTATTTTACGTTTTAGGCATAATTGTCAGCGTTTAGGCCTAATTTACAACTTTAATTTCGTAAGTAGCAACTAACGGAGATTTGGATTGTATACAGTAAGCCTATTCATTTTTGCAACACAGTATGCCTCCGCACACACCTTTAGAGTGTTACAACGTAATGCGCAATGTAGCCTACATAGATCAGTGGTAGTAGGGAAGGGACAGGAGAAACGCTACAGCAGCACTCGTAGCAACTATTGACGTTGTCATGGCAACGTGTTTTTAGATTTATTTTTCATTTTATAGGCCTAATTTCTTGAACGGCAGTTTGAGTTTCGTAAGTAGCAGATAGGCCTAATGGAGAATTTTGTTCGATCGTAAGCCCATTCATGCATGCAACAATGCGACAAGACTCTTTTAAACGAAGCTAAAATGTTTTTGTTTTTACGGCTGCGTTAACACAAATCTTTAGGATTTCAATTCGACGATGAAATATTATTTAATTTAGTTACGTCGAAGAAGTCTATTAGCTATAAGGAGGTAACAATGTTTTAATTTGCCATGTTATTTAACTAACTTTCGACACTGAATCGAACGTTGTAAACAGTGGTCGTCAATTTCTGGTACCGTTGCGAAGTTGAAAAAAGCGACGGACGGACAAAGTTGTTGCAATAGTCTTCTCAGCCGGTACGGCTGTACAGAAGACTAAAAAGGATACAGCAACACGACAACGACGTGTAAGCTTCTAATAATGCAACAGCAATGGCAAGACGGCGCTTCTCGTTATTAAGATGAATATTATTAGCAGCCATGGCAGCTAACCGTGGAAGAATAACTAAAAAAAAATTACAAAAAAAACGTAAAAACGTTTTAACTGACAGTACATTTCAATGCTACAAATTTAGTATTAAATGAACAACACATTCAACTTACAGTCTTCTCTAAATTTTGGATCAGCATTTGGTGCAATGTGACCAAATGTGCGAATCACCTCAACTAGAATCACCCTATGGTCTTGGTAAAAGGGATCTTCAATGAAAGACTGGAATTGGAGTCGAACTTTATCCAACACCTTAAATTAAAAATGTAAATCTCACTTACATAATTTTTCACCAACCTCGTTGTCAAACCAAACAAAGGCAAAGGTTAGTTGACAAGAGTCAACTACAGAAATCGATACTGAAATTCTGCATCGTAAGTTCTGTAAGAGTTAACAGATGGTTTGTTTCATTGATAAAGTTAGCAAAATACCTTAAATCGGGAGTAGTGACATATCACTGAACATGTCATATCATGCACATTCCTATAGCTGAAACAAACAACGTTCTGCAAGATTTCAGTTTAGAGATCTTTTATTTTGCGTATTTCCATGGTAATACAAATTAATGGCGCTCGGCTCGGCAGAAAAAATGTGCTCAGTACAATCTTAAATTAATTACCGTAAATCGTGGATTAAACATCCATGGGCTTATGCAGTTAATTTGGCAAAATCGGGGGGTGGGCTTTAACTCTACTATTTCATGATTTTGACTTTACAGCATTTTAGGGGGTGGGATTTAGCTTCAACTGGGCTGTTAATACACGATTTATGGTAATACTAAGACTACCGCACAAACCTTAAATGAGCCGAACACCGAACACTTCTGAACCAAACAAATATGAACCAAACCAAACCTTTTAAAATAAATTTAAATCAACTTAGTTCACAAAGATTCATATATATCAAATTAAATCAAAGTACAAGTTTCTTAACAAATGCATGTATGTTCACATAGAGTTTTAAAGGCACAGATATGGAAACTCCAAGGGTCAAAGTAGGTTTATTCGTAAAAGTAGGGATAAAGTAGGGACATTTCTTCCCCCAAAGTAGGAACTAAACACGAATACTTTGAATTTAAGCCATCACAACACGGAGCACAAATTACAAAATATTTCAAAGTTCAAAGATATAATTTCATCTTGCATAATATGTGCTCAGTTTTCTGATGAACTAAACATGATTTGTCAGTTTGATTGAAATGTAACACATTTCACTAAACAGAAGTTTAGCACCGACACAGACTTTAAATGACAACTGTCTAAGAGTTGACAACATTAATAAATGAGAAAAACTAGATCAATGTAGGCAAACCACAAGATCACAGCAATCCGCATAAAAATATAAACACACATGAAAATAACCAGGTGAAATTTGTTACCTCATGAAACTCACTATCTGCCTGTTGAAATTTTAAGATACGGCAACTTACCTAACCTCACCTACGATAACACCACAATACACGTAATAAAAATAGTGTAGTACACAGCACTCGAAAAGTTGCTAGAATAGAGCTAGAATTCACTGAAGCAAAGTACATGCGAGTATCGACGTTCTGCCCACCTTTCCGCTAAGGTAAGTAAGTAGTGGTCACGCATGGAACTGCTAACAATGAGCTTTGCAAGGAGGAAGGAGAAGACCTCATTTTCTCCAAATTTTTTAATGTGACTCATGCTGGAAAAATTACGCTACTCATGTAACTCATGATGTGACTCAAGTTCACATCATGAAGACAATTTGCCTCAAGGAGTTGACATCAACATGAACAAAATGTAAGTCTTAGCACATAATGGCCTGAAGACCCTAGAGTTTAGTATGATGAAAGCTTAATTTTACTTTTGAAACCAAATAAAAAAAATGTTAAAATCTGTAACAGGTCTTTAATGGGATTTTTCTTAAAAATTGAAGATTCTACCAGAGAACTTGTTCTCGCAGGAGAATCTAAATTCTCCGAGTAGAATACAACATAGCTGTGTTACTAGTTTGGGATGTCCCTTTGCCAAGTCGACCCTTTCCAACCCTCATTTGCATACAATTTCCCCTTAATTTATGCAAAAATCAACACTTTCCGCCTCTCCCGACGTCACTTCCGGTACTCCACTCTTCCTCTCGTTCTATCCCCACTGTCTCGCCTCCGCTGGTGGTTCGCTGCGACAGGGAAGCGGGTGGGTAACCAAAGTAACACAGCTTCGTCGCATTCTACTCGGAGAACTTAGATTCTCCTGTGAGAACAAGTTCTCTGGTAGAATCTTCAATTCTCCGTGCTGTGTTACTGGTTTAGGATAGATTATAAGCGTGGCGCAGCACCAGCTACCTATCACTGCTAAAAACAGGCCCAGTTGTTGTATCCGCCCGCTATGCCAGGCTCAATCTTCCCCTGGTAATGGGAGTGCCAAACCGATGGTGAAGCCCATTTAGCGAGTGCCCCAAACTGTGATGGCGATGTCCCACAGATGTCCACTGTTGGTCGACACTTCAGCGTGCACCTTGACTGCGCTACGTCGACACCTGTCCAGTGCAACGTCCCACACAACCACCTTGCAAAAGTTTGAGACGACATGGGCCTATCTAGTTTAATATACAAATGAGGTACTGTTTCGATGTCCCACCTGCTGCAGAGACCACCTAGCCTGCTCCCCGGCCCTGCAGAAAAACACGCATACCTTCTTTGTGCAAGATTTTAACGGTCGGCCCGGCGGCGGGAGCCAGGTCCGCAGAAGACGCGCCCCTACGGCTAGGCCCCAACTGGCCACGTATCACGGAGTAACGGGGCGCAAACACAAAAACACCTTTCAAAATCTATGAATGGATGCGCTAAAATCCGTGCTGGGCCTATGCCCTGATGCTACGTCCCCAGTGTGGTGCACCCCCCAAGTATCCTATATGCCAGACCCCTGTCTAACTCTTGCCATACACCATAACAATGGCAGACAATTATCGAATCCTTAGATTTTGAGCCTCAAACCTACCCACCGAAGCCATCGACGCCTAACTCAGCCACTGTTGTCGCCCATCATGATCCGGCACCCAGCCGTGAACAGCCCCTTTAGCCTGAAGCCAGCCTAACACCGAGGCCTTCCAAAGTGGAGGGGGGGGGGGGGGACACTCAAATCCTGCTTAGCGACCCCTACGGCTAGGAACCCCAGAGAAAAATAAAATAAAAAAAAATAAATCAGGAACAGGAAACCAATAGCACCACCGTGCACGCACCCCTTCCCGAACACCCCACGACACTACCTTAAATAGTCTCTGCATAAATCCCACCTATCGCACTGCTGTCACCGCTTACACCACAATGTAAGGTCCAAGGTCCAAGGTCCAAGGTCCACGCCGATGGGCCGAAAGCCTATCACTCTCACGGCCCAACTGGCCAATGTACACACCATCCATGAGGCCTCCGAATCTCTAACATCGCATAATACTTCGTTTGTTACCGTGCCTATTACAATCACCTCCAAAATTTCCACGAACACTAGATAATTGTGCACAGTAATCAACTCTTCGATTCAACCAATTCTGGCACTCACCACGTCGGCCAATGCCGTCAACACGAGCCGCCATCTTGTCTCGCTCACCTTCAACTGTATGCGGCCATTCGCTTCTTTAACGATACGATGCCTCCCGTAGTCCACAAACGCCAGTTTTCACAGATTATTGTTTGCCCAGCCACCAACCGGATTCATGATTCTGTCACCGAAAGACCGCATACGCCGCCCTACAAGCCCCTTTACGCCTTACCATTTCAACGGTTGCCAACAAATACGAGTCATTTGTACTCCCCGGTCGGATCGTATGGCTCGGACCACCGCCCGACTATCATCATCACGGCTCGGACACCTGCTCGGCCCATTACCGTCACGGCTTGGACCCTGTCTGGCCCGTCCTCACAATCATCACGGCTCGGACGCCCTGCCCGGCCCGACGCCGTCCTTCACGAATCCAAACAAACCGCTTTGCATCCTCGCCATCCGTGTGGAAATCAATAAGCATCGTTCGTACCCTGCTATTATTCTTCCAAAGGTATAGTCATAATGCTTCATCGTAACAAAATCGTGTTTCCATCGTGTTGTAAACACATCGTCTTTCCCATACCAAAAACAAGACTTGCCATGGCCACGGCAATAGAGACAGTGGGGATAGAATGAGAGGAAGAGTGGAATACCGGAAGTAACGTCGGGACAGGAGGAAGGTGTTGATTTTTGCATAAATTAAGGGGAAATTGTATGCAAATGAGGGTTGGAAAGGACCGACTTGGCAAAGTGAAATCCCAAACTAGCGAGGAGAATTCTAAGAAGAAGTAGGAATAACATAAGCAGGAATTTTAAAAAAAGTAGGAAAAGTATGAAAACCTTACTCCTTGAAACTCGGTTTGAGCCTTAAGATCTCCTGTATGTTTAGTTGTTTACGTTTCCCTCCTTATTTCTAAGAGCCATGAACTTGTGGTTTTGGACCTCAGAAAGCTGGCGAAAAAACCTTCATAATGGTCTATTTAAACTCAAAAATCCATCACCAAGAAGTGGAACTACGTCCGATTTGATATTTTTCTTTTGAAAGGCCAGCCACCGAACCGAACATCCTTGTTCGGCCATGTTCGCTACCACATATCCAATTAAAACTACACCCGCAGCTTGAAATGGTTCACATTATTACCTCATACACTAAGTCTAACAACGCTACTGAACACAGTAGAACACAAGTCTCCTCTACATTTCTTTATTTCATTTCTGACTTAATAGGAACACGATCCCTTAACAAAACTACAGAACAACACTGCATACATTACCTAAATACACAGAAGAAAAAATCCAGATCACCTCAATTGATAAATAGGCTGGTCATATTATAGTTGCCATAAAGAGGTAACACATACCAATTACAGCTTTTGTAATCATAAAAGTGTTACCGAAACCAAAAGCAGCATTATTTCTAGTTGCCAAAATTTGAATTTTCTCTACATGAAAGTGTAGAGGAAATTAAAATAGAGATTGCCGATACGAGGATCACTTCTGAGTTTATACTCCACATTGGTCAGCTGCTACCGAACACAAGGGACAATTAATTATTAAATACCTCTTTTTGGGTTGACACCGCTACAACAGCTCCAAACGATGGAACAGTACTAATCCTGACTGAACTGCAAATACAAACAGATAGGTATTCAGTTTTAAATATTTATATACAGTATGTATACATATGTATATGAATTTTCTAGGGTTGTACTAATCCAGAATTACATCTTTCTTCAGTGAGGCAACTTTTGTGAAACAATTTCTCAAGTTTGGATATGAAGATTTTGGTACGTTATACGCAATCACAGGAATTTGTTAGGTGGTTCACATAACATATTGCCCTGCTGTTATCTGAACTTACGAGGAGCAACACTGTTGCAAGGTTGGGCTGGATGTTATGCCTTAGGGGGTGCCAACAGTGGTTTGCTACAATATTCCTTCTTCTTCACCTCCATGCCTAAGGCATGTTTTTTAACTGCCACCCACCTCAACAACAAAAAAGCCAACATTTCAGGTTACGAAGAAGTCTTCTCCTTGCAACAAACCAGTAGAACACCTTCATTTATATTTACAATATTTGTACACTTTATTCTTAAGAACATGATCAGATACATACAAATACAAAGTAGCTAAGGCAAACATAGTTAAAACGATTAACCGCAGTAGATGAAGCCAGCCACAGTCGTGATTAAGTAGGCTTGCAACTTCACCAAACTGGATTCAATATCCCAAATCTTAAGATAGCCCAGAACTATACTACACAACAGTGCAAATGGCAGACGTATAAAGTCAGGATGCAACTAATGGCATCGCATCTCACTGCATGGACAATGGCCACGTAATATAATTGAGTAAAACAACAACATTTTTAACATCGAATTCTAGGAGTGATCGACACCTTAGAAGCCTAGAATCACTTGCTATCTACCACAAAATTAATTCTGGCAAGCCCATAATGAACTTATAAGGCCCATCCAACCCAGGAATCCAACATTTCATTAGCCAAGAATTGGGCGAGGGTCTCACGCGAAAATGGCACAAAGAAAACACGAGTAAGTCTCTCCAGTGAATACAGTAGTAGGCTACGGTACAAACCTGCGTCATCGTTTGCTAACGAAGATAGCAAGGGCACAACAACGATGTAAACAGAAAGAAGCACTTACTGAAGGAGCTTGAAGATGATCGGAGGACTGAAATATTACATCTTTTCGTCAACAGCTTATCGAAAATTCGCAAAAATACGATGGTGTATTTCCTTTTTTGAATTTAAGCGTTACTTGTAAAATCTGACCTTTCAAACTTTCAGAATTCAAAGTACACGATGGTTAGCTTATCTGCCAAGATTAGGGCTGCACATTCCCATATGATTCTCCAGAAAGTGAAAACTTATGTTAAAACGTGTTGTAGTGCTGCTAGATACGAAGGACATCTTGCGTTTAACATCGCGTGTAAACGAGAGAGACTCGTGCCGAGATCATTGACCGTTAAGCCTAAAGCGGGAGGTGTGCACGGCCACAACATCGCCACGCACGCGAGCCGCCAATTCTTGGCGGCAAGAATTGATGATTACCACCGGATTGTCCAACAGCTTCGGACTAATGTAGGGATGCTGGAGATGCAGATTTTGTCCCAAATTTCTACTAGTTTGTGAGAGGAAGTCAAGACATTTGCTGTCATGGGAGCTGTCAATGTTTTTAAGGGAATTAAAATGAAACATGCTCAGAAACTGAAAAGTTTAGGAGGCTATGATACAGGAAGAAAGGGCCCACGCATTGGATCAAAGATGGAAGGGGAAATCAGTCCGTATGTATTAAATTTAACTCGTGTTCGTCTTTCCACATGTGATATGACAGCCCTTAATAGAGATTTTAAGTTCATCCCAGTAGCAGGGGGTGTGAGTGTAAATACTAGAGCGAATTTGACAGTGAGGTGCAACTGCTGCCGGATGGATTGTCCTTTGATCTAGTCACACGTCTGAAGCTACAACGACGAGTTCTTGAAAAACCACCACGTCTCAAAGACAACATTCCCAGGGAGGAGATTGAGGCCCTTTGCAGGTTAAATAGTAATGAGTCTTACTATTTGCAAGGCAGATAAAGCCAACATGACAGTCGTACTTGATACGGAGGTCCATGACGAGAAAGTGTTCCAAGACATCCAGCAGTCTGGCATGTATGAAGAAACTGAGCCGAACTTGGGAAACAGGCCTCTGAGGGACTTTGTGTTCAGCCGTGATAGCACACCGATTTTAGCACATACTAGAGGTCAGTATTTTACAGATAGTAAGAATCTTGGCCTCCTTTGACATTGAGAAGTTATTTCCTAGTCTTCTTCTTGAAATGTTTGAGAAGTCAGCTCGAGTATTTGACATTCCAAAGAAAGAATTTGAGAAAGATCGAGCACTCCTGAAAATGTTGTTATCAACATTTACGTTTCGTTCAAAGGAAGGACATTCTGGCAGACAAACGGAGCACCGATGGGATTTTCTTGTTCGCCCATTTTGGCAGAAATGGTACTTCAACACCTGGACTTTTATGTTCGTGAGACTGAACCTAACTTGGTGTATTGGAAGAGGTTTGTAGATGATATACTTGTGATCCTTAAGCGTAGTGTGGTTGGTTACCTGGGTGCTTCAAAACCTTAACAAGTGGCAGGAAGATTTAAATTCACTTGCGAGCAAGAGAAAAATGACACCATACCTTTTCTCGATGTATCGATCACGCGTAATCAAAAGGGTTCACTTAACTTTAGTCCTTATTTGAAACCATCAGCGACTGAGCGTGGGATTACTTTTGACTCGGGGCACCCACTGGGACAACTTCGTCATATCGCCAGAAATGAATTCATCAGCATTATGAAGCGATCTAGCAGATAGCAGATCTACATCGATTTTCCGCTTAAGGAAATTTTATTAATCGAGGATATCCCCCTGATACGCTCAGTAAAATGATCACAGAGGCTATAGCGATTGGAAATCATGAAACATCCTCCGAGAGAGAGAATGAAAATGGCACCCACCATATTTCTAGCGATACCAATGGATGCGCGTAGGTCTAACACATGTGAGAGGGCTGAGTGAACGAATAAGACACGACCTGAAAAAGTATGGCCTGAAGTTGTTTACTAAAAATGGCAACACCTTGAAGTCGATGCTCATGCAAAAACCAGTAGAACACCAAGTAGAAAAGGCTGTGAGATCAAGAGAGAAGAAAGTAATGGAAGATGAGCTTGAGACTGTACCAAACACAGCTGTGAGCGTGTATCGAGTGCCACGCAGTGAGTTTGAGGCTGCATATATTGGTGAAACACGGAATGGGGTACACACAAGAGCGGGCCAGCATAAGGCAGACGTACGAAGTCAGGATGCAACTAATAGCATCGCTCTCACTGCATGGACACTGGCCACGTGATAAAATGGAGTAAAACAACAACACTTTTAACATCGAATTCTAGGAGTGATCGACACCTTAGAAGCCTACAATCATTTGCTATCCAGCACGAAATTAATTCTGGCAAGCCCTTAATGAACTTACAAGGCCCATCCAATCCAGGAACCCAACAGCTCATTAGCCAAGAATTGGGCGAGCGTCTCACGCGAAAATGGCACAAAGAAAACACGAGCGAGTCTCCCCAGTGAATACAGTAGGCTACGGTATAAACCTGCATCGTCGTTTGCTGACAAAGATAGCAAGGGCATAACAACGATGTAAACAGAAAGAAACTTTCCGAAGGAGCCTGAAGATGATAAGACTGAAATATTACAACTTTTCGTCAACAGCCTATCAAAAATTCGCAAAAATACGATGGTGTATTTCCTTTTTTGAATTTAAGCGTTACTTGTAAAATCTGGACTTTCAAACTTTCAGAATTCAAAGTACACGATGGTCAGCATATTTACCAATTGCCAGTTCAACAAAGTTCACTCCTTCAACCCGGAAATGATCTTAACCTGTCACACTTGTATAAACGAATCTATTTCTGGTCACTGAACTTTATAAACGTCCCAGTTAACAGGCTTTGGGACATAATGGCATACAACAAATATCCACTCAACCCAACCCCATGTTTTAGTGTCCACTAGATCTCAGTACTTACTGCCACACAGTACTGTGAAACGTAAGGGTTATTAGCTATACTAGGCCTCATGGGTTCAGTTTTGATACTTCCACATCTTTAAATACTTGCTAGTTGATGTAATAGCTGCTACAGAATTTACGCTAAATTGAGTGAGTAAGTGAGTGAGTAGATGAGTGACCGGGCGTGCGGACGGGTGCGTGTGCGCGTGCGAGGGGGATGGGCAGCGGGGATGCAGGTATAGGAAATTATCATTAAAAATTTGGTCGACTAAGTAGGGAGGAGGGTTGCTGTAAGTGGTGAAATAATGTTGCATTAAGGACGAGTTTGGGCAGTGGTGTGAATGGTGTGAATGTTGCTTGCGGCATTTGTTTGCGTCTTGGGTCAGGCGCATGCGCAGTAACGGCACGTTTTCCTTGCAGCGGTTACAGTCAGTCGCTTGGTTGCTTGGTTACACCGTGCTTCATCGTACCGTTTTTGTTTTTGCCTTTCTTTGTTTTTTGTTTTTGGGAACAATGTCCGGACGAGAAAAACGTTCTACTAGTAGTAGTCAACGGGTCCGTCCAACGAAACGACGAAATCCATCGTCAAACCTCGATCCGACATGTCCAGCAAACTGGACAGTCGCGGACATCACGGCGAAGTTGGCCGAGAAAGGCATTCAAGCACCAGCAGGCTTCCAGCGGCCAGCCTTACTACAACTTTTTAAGGCAAACGAAGACATTGTTCCAGCTTCTTGCACTACCGACAGTCCTGAAAACGATGTCATCAATATTCAGCAAGCCCCAAACCGATCGCCAACACCGGACAATTCGGCCAAACCACCTGCAAACTTGGTAAACGGCGAAAGCAGCGTCAGGAATCGAAATCAGGATCCCGACCAAGACAAAGGGAGCCTAGCTGATGAAGTCGCAAGTATGAAGCAAGACTTTAGCTCAATAAAAGCCAGTTTAGATCTGTTACTTCGACGCGAACCACGTGGTGTTGACAGAAATTTTTAAGATAGCGGACGCGACCTTGCTCAATTCCCGCCAATCGGTGGAATGTACGCAGGAAACAGTGACGTCACCGGCCAAGCACGCAACTCCGTCTACGATCGGTCGCTCACACGTGGTGTTTTGGATGGCGATGTGAATTACAGGCCGTGGCAAGATCAACACTCCGGGATGCAACAAATTCCCGCTTCGTTTAATTTGATTTCGGCTTTCAATGTGCAACAGGGACAGGATAGTTTACAAAGTAGAGCTGCATTTTCGGACACGAGACCTGCACGCACCTCAGCTGGCCTTGGTTCCGGTTTTTGTTCTGACTCTGTCGCTCACGTCGAATCCATCAGCCCGCAGTTAAGACGTGGTATAGTAGAAGGTAAGGAAGTTAACTTAACTCTGCTTCTACTGCCACAAAACCAGGCTGCCATGCCGAGTGCCGTGCGTTCGCTGTTGACGTCGGACGGGATTTCAATTAATCTGAAAGAGACTGACACTCGTTTGCAGCGCCCACTTACGATTGACGAGTTTGCATTGGCGTTCAATATCTTTAAGTTGGTGATGTGCGACGATTTTCCCCATAGGCACAAAGAGCTGGACCTTTATTTACGCCACATTCTAAAGATGGCCAGGTGTTTTGGGGGCAATAACGCTAAGGCAGCAGCTATTCTGCAACATTCAAACCTTGCTGTGGATTGGAGCATCGTCGATAGTGTAATTTTTAATTTAATTTTTACGGCCCACAAAGTGCTAGCATGCACAGTCTGTAATAGTGTTGCCCACGCCGCCCCACTGTGTCCACTCGTTTCTCACACTTCCTCCGGGGCTAATTCTGCCAAATCGACGCGTGGGAATATCGCCACTAGTGCTAGTGCGTCCGCTCCAAATAATCCTAATGTTGACAGGTTAGGTCGCCGCCGTCTCTTCCACAAGGGAACCGAAATTTGCAATAATTTCAACACCGAGAAGGGCTGCACTAGACGCGGCTGCACTTTCAACCATGCTTGTTCCATTTGTAAAGCGTCTCACTCCACTTCAACCTGCAAATCAGCATCTAACGAGAGCAGGGAAACCCCCTTGACTTCCTGACTTTCCAACTGTACTTGCCAAGGTGCTGCATCAACCCCAATTGATGTCGCTGCTTTGGAAGAAGAACTGGCCTTGCACCCTGATCATGACATGGTAACTTTGCTTCTAGATGGCCTCCGCGGAGGTTTTCACAACGGGGTTGAGTCGCTACCACAGCTGTCTCTCGAGTGTAAAAATCTTTTGACTGCCACTTGGGAACCGGATGTCGTCTCTCAGTTGATTGCTTCGGAGTTGGATAAAGGGTTTTTAATTGGACCTTTCAACCGCCCACCATTTCCCACTTTCCGCATTAACCCGATTGGTGTGGCAACTGGGAAATATTCCAGAAAGAAACGACTGATTGTGGATCTTTCTTCTCCACATGATGACCCTATGCATGCAAGCATCAATGACCTGATCGATAAATTCTCACTCAACTACACCCGAGTAGACGACGCAGTTCGCATTATTTTCGAAATTGGCTGCGAGTCAGTTTTGTGCAAGACTGACATCACAGGCGTTTTTAAGCTGTTGCCAATTCGACCCGACTTATGGCACCTTCATGGAATTAAGTGGCTCGGCAACTATTATTTCTTTGTGCGCTTAGTGTTCGGTTCAAGATATAGTCCAAAGCTTTTCTATCTTTTGGCATCGGCCATTTGTTGGATTCTCAAGTGTAATTACAAGATGGCACATCTGTTGCATCTCTTAGACGACTTCCTCACAATTGATGCTTCCGAGTGTGAGGCCTTACGTACTATGGCTGTCCTTACATTAGTTTTCAAAAAGCTGTGGGTGCCTTTAGCTCCACATAAAACTGTTGGGCCCACTCAGTGTTTGGAGTTTTTGGGCATTTCTCTCGATGCCAGAAATCTGGAAGCACGTTTACCCTTGGACAAGAAAATCCGTTTGAAGGAAATTTTAACGACTTTTGCTAAGAAGAAGAAGAGCTCAAAAAGATCTTCTCAGTCTACTGGGGCACCTTAACTTTGCTTCAAGAGTGATCCCTGCAGGACGTTCTTTTGTTGTTCATTTGCTTAGCCTCGCGAATTCTGTTCGACGCCTGCATTTCTTTGTGCCTCTGTCAGAGGAATGCCGCACCGAGATGGAAATGTGGAGCTTTTTCCTCGACAGTTGGAATGGTGTTTCGCTCTTTCAGAGCCAGTGTTTATCTCTTGCGCAGAATCTTGGGATCTTTCTTGACAGCAGAGGTCACGACGCATGCCTGGGCCGTTTCGGTGATTTGTTGTTTGAATGTCCTTGGCCTGACTTCTTGCTTTTAGGCGAGGTCGAGCAACACAGTGCATCCTACCGTGAACTCTTCACAATTGTCGTAGCCTCAGTGTTGTGGGGAAAGTATTGGAGCAGGCTTAGGATTGGTTTTTTCTGCTCCAACCTAGACAGTTATCCGAGCTATTAACATGGGACGCTCTCCAGTGCCAGTCTTGATGCCTTTGCTACGACGACTTACGTGGTGCGCCCTGCAGGCCGTTTTTCAGTGGTTGGGTGGCCGTCAAATGAAACCTTTCCTCTTTCTCGTACTAATCAACTTATCTTGCAGATTGGTCAAGAGCTCGACTCCGCCGTTCCACTAGTTGGTCGCCGAGAGGTGGCCCCCCCAGTCTCCAGGAACTTGTGTGGCCTTAGCAGATTCTGTAGACGAACTTCTCGATGCTTCTTTGTCAGAGGGTACTAGACGAGCCTACAGCACAGGTTTTAATTGTTATAAGCTTTTTGTCACTCAGTTCGGGTTCTGGCATCCGGCGGAAGAGTTACCCGTCTCTGAGAAGCTCCTTATCTACTTTGTTACCTTTTGCCACAAGACCAAGGGGCTCCGCCACGGAACGTTAAAGTTATACCTCTGTGGCATTCGTTTTGAGTTTATTCGTTCAGCCGAGGCAATCCGCTTTGCGATGCAACCGGTACACCTCATCCAGGACTGGCAGCGATTCTGCGGGCAGTGAAACGTGCTGTGGTTCCAGGTGTTAAACGACAGCGTCTACCTATCTCCATTTATCTGCTCGGTCGTATCGTCGGAGCTTTAACTGACGGTGTGTTCTCGCCTTTCGTCGACCTGATGATGAAATCTGCATGTGTCACTGCTTTCTTTGGTTTTTTGCGATGCGGCGAATTCACAGTGACTTCTTCCTTTAACAGTTCAGTGAATCTCTCTATTGGTAGCGTTTCTCTTGGCTCCGATGGTAGGTCCGCTACAGTCAGGCTCCGGGCATCTAAAACTGACCCGTTTTGTCCAGACATTAACATTGCACTCTTCTGCACCGACTCACCGGTTTGCGGAGTTCATGCCTTACATGTTTTTGTGAAAACACGGCTTAGCATGGGTGCCAAGTCTTTTGATCCTTTCTTCGTGGACGACAAAGGAGAAGCACTGAAGCGTGCCTTTTTCATCATTCGGCTAAAGCAGCTGCTCACCAAACTGGGTGTTAATGAAGCAGATTATAGTGGTCACTCCTTTCGGATTGGAGCTGCCACCTCTGCAGCTGAAGCTAATGTAGAAGATCATCTGATCCAGACCTTAGGTAGATGGTCTTCTAACTGTTATACACGGTACATTCATACTAGTGCATCGGCCCTTCATGTAGCACAAACCAGGATGGTCTCAGGCAGGCAGGTTCATACGCGTCATTAATTGTGCTTCGTTTTGTGCCTTGTGCATGCGTCGTTTTTTAATGTGTTGGAGTGCGTCGGCTTGGTTTGCCCTCTTTCAGCATTTGGGCAGTGCATAGCCAGTCGTTGCTGCCGTTTTAGGTTGGTGTGTTTTGAATAGCCTTCTTCAATGTTCCTTTTCACCAAAAGGCTCCTTGTTAAAGTGATGCAGGTGTTTTGTGATGCTACCTTGTTTTGGAGGGTTTGTCTTCGGGCCCCGGCTTCGAGTGCTTCGTTTTCTTTGGGGCCGCTTTACTCCGATTGTGGTGTGTGGTGTGCTCCGTTATTTTGCCTTTTAGGACATGGTTCTGCTTCGTACCCTGTTCGTGCTAGAGCCTGCCTGCTATGCCGCGAGACACCTGGGCCTTTGTGTGCTCCTCGTTACTTTTATCCTCGACTTTGTACTGTTACTGATTTTTTTTTTTTTTCATGTTTAGCATCCTTCACATTTTTTTATTGTGTTTTGCACTTTGCACCTCTTCTCTTGCCCCCCCTCTCAACCCAAAAAAATTGTTAGCAATTTTTTTTCCCCCTCTTCGTGTGTGTCCTTCTGGGGGCACTTGCCCTCCGGACTCATTTTTGGGAGGCTCGGCATCCTAACCTGCTGCGCAGGTTTGAACGCCAATCCGGCCCCCAAGCACCCACTCCTTAGCCATGCGGGTCTGTGGCCGGCTGGCATGCAGGATGCTGCGTATCCTCATCCCTGCCGGGCCCACACTGCTACCTCACTGCCTGGGTGGGCTGCTCTGGGCACTGCCGGTCCGAGCACCTCGGCGATTCCAATCCCAGAGTCGCCATGTATTCTGTTTATTTTTTAATAAATCTTTTGGCCCACTGCTCCTGTGTATTGTCATTCACACCAACACGTAAATCCCTCGAATAACAAACAACTTATTTTCAGGAAAAATAATATTCTAACTGGAATACATTTCTTAATTGTTAGATTTTGACTTCAGGTATGGGAGAGGGGGAAGCACAATTTTAAATAATTTACAGACTCACTACTGGAAATACTTCTACATAGCTACCTAAAAAAATGACAATATCAAAATAATTTCAAATTGTACTAACACATCAGGGTCACTGGCCAAAGTTACCAGGGCTGGAACAACTCGAACTGCAAGAAGACTTTCGCTCACATTTCCAACTAGCAGTTCAAATAAACTAGCTGCACTGCAACGAACTGCAGGAGAATTATGCACTACACCTTCCCACAGAGTCGATAGCAAAAGCTCGTGGGAAGTGGCATCCAAGCTGAAAATTTAAACAAACCCAATTTAATCCTTCTTAAAAATCACACACAGTAATGACAGGGCAACTGTCTACTTGCTAGCACATTACCTCAGTTCCGTAATTGCAACACGAATGCTGTCCAATGGAAGACGGCATAACGACAAAGTTGAAATGAGTTCAACAAGAAAATTGCACAAGTCTTTACGATCATCCTCCTGCAAATAAAAAAAAGTGTGAAAGACAAACATTTGGCACACGGCGGTTTTAAATGTATTCTTTGAATTCTCACCTTGAAGAAGGTTGCAAGGACACCCACAATGTAGACTGGAACTAACGTCTTCTCCAAAGGAGATTCATTAGGCTCCCCTTTACAGTCTTCAAGAGAAGCAAAAATATGAATGAGCACATGCTGTAGCGGATGGTATTTTAACCCTTTGAGTGCTAAACCCGAGAAAATCTCGGGCCAAACACAAGCACAGGTTGAAGTATTAAAACCAGAGCCCTTACTACGCGCGAGATGGCCAACAATGCAGGAATGACAACAATACTAGGTTCCCTTAACAAGCCGACTCTAGAGACGGCCGTGGCCGAGTTGGTAGAGGCGTGTGCCTCACGTTTAACAGCTCCTTCAGGTTGCTAGTTCGAGCCCCGTCCAGGTTACCCCTACTTTTTTGGAGATATAAAAAAAAACTCAGCTCTCAAAGGGTTAAGATAGTTAAGCATGAGAGTCAACTACAGCTCCACAAGTAAAAATAATTGTTTCCTCCAGCACCACTGCATTTAAAAAAAAATCGTTTATTTTGGATTTTCATTTTAAAAATTCATGCTCCTTGTACACCGTCATGTACAGAATGGTGACGATTTTGTAAAGTTGGCCTTAAGAAGGCTTCCTGTCGGCTCCTTTTAGGGCACACTGTGCTGTACGACAGAGTAGTCCCTTGTCACCTTTCCTGTTCTCCCTTGTCCTGGATGAGGCAATGTCTGGCATTTCTTTGCTTTAAACTAGTTGTCAGATGAATGGTACGATGGTGAATGTCCAGTTTGCCGACGATATTGTGCTCATTGCCCCAAGCCGAAGAGGACTCCAATTCCTTTTTGATAAGACTTGTTTTCTTGACCAATGATAAGGGCCTGACATTAAACGGTAAGAAGTCTTTTGGCATGGTTTTCGGCAGTGAAGACAAATGGGCCGCCCCTCTGTCAATCGACGGGTCCAATTTGATGTGGGTCTCGTCTGTACGTTATCTGGGGATTGTCCTTCGTGATGACTTTTCTGATGACGATCACCTGAAGAAATTTCATTGGGAACTGTGCAGGTCTACCAGCTCCGTGCTGCATACGTTCAGCTTTGCAGCTGAGGCTGCCAAGTTGTAGTTGCTGAAAACTCTGGCTTTTGTGCTTTATGGGATTTTTCCTTGCTCTGTCTACAGAAGGGGTCTCAGAGAACTGACCAGCATTTACCATGTTGCCATAAAAATGGCTCAGTACCTTCCACGATGGTCTCACAACCCAAGCGCATAGAGACGGTAGGGTGCTAACGTTTGAGCTTGCTATGCTGCTGCTTCAAGGCTACTCTATGGCGATCCATTCTTGCCTCCAGTAACACCCTTGTTGCTGCTGCCAGAGGCAACAAGGACTGCTGGGAGTTACAAACACGTCCGACGTGTGCCACGGCAAAAGAAAAAGTGGTAGGAACGAGGCGATAGAGTGAGTAGAGAGTGGGGTCAGGTGACGTAAAATTTGGATAAATTATAGTTGAAATATATGCAACTGAGGTTAGTTGACAAGTGCCGACAGCAAGCGGGATATCCCATTTGTATCATACAGGTAACACAGTGAGGAGGAGTCCGCGACTCAGAAATTTAATTTAATTGGTACGGTATTCTGGGATAATTATCTGCATTTCACTAGACGAGTATGGTTAAAGAAATCTGAACTAATATGGATGAACACCAATGTTAGGTTATTAGAAAAAAAAAGAAAAAAGGTAGAAAAGTGTACCTGGGTTTCTTGCAGATAGGTAAGCCTGAAACCGAGGCTTCACTTGTAACTTTGTAAAATTTTCCCCAAACATGACACCCAAATCTTGAAATAATTGCGCCAGGGCACGAACAGCTGAGCTGTACATGATGGGCAATTTTTCCACTATTACAGTCAGGCGGGGCAATCTGAAAGACAATGTATTATTTAAAAATAATGAAAAATTATTAAAAAAAAAAATACTGAAAGAAGAGATATCGAACAGTTTTATTGATACTGTACATCTATAAGTCTATGGAACATTTCAGCTCTATGTGACACCACCTTGCTACCAGCTAGCATAACAAAAGTTAAAGAGTTAACTATTCACATTTTTCAAATGTTGTAAATGCATGGCCAGCTCTGACACACTATCTAGAAGAAGAGCCATGTAATACTACAAGTAATTTCACATAATCCTTCACGATGTATGTATGAATTACAATGTTTATAATTCTACACACCCTGTTTAACTTAAACTTTTAAAATTACAACTACTCAAGTTTAAAATACTTTTTGTGAATCTACATAATTAAAATCATATGATGTGCGTGCGTGTTTGTACCTCTACTCCTCCGGAACCAAAGCACCTACAAAGATGGGAGTAGGACCAAACGAAAGATAATTAAATTTCGCTTTTAATAGGCCTATTTTCATCGCTGTAACTTGGTATTATCACCCTCAAATATGCGAAAGAAACTGAAAAACTAACGTCAAAGTTCGTTTTTTTAAACCCTCTTCATTTTTGTTTATGACGTCATAGTTTATGACGTCATGACGTCATAGTCGCAATCTTTCATCTCTCACCTTCGTAGGAGATTACATCTGATGGTCTGCAGATGTTTCCCCAAGTGAGGGATCATCAGAAAGTGAAGTGATAAGACGCCCATGGAAAAGTCTGTAATGAGCAGGACGTAAAGAACAATATTCTTAAAATAAGTAAAACAAAAAAACCCACATAAAGTGTATACCAACACAAATTACAAGTGATGTGTGGTTCTTGGTGGTTACACTGATTCAGTCATGTCTCTGAGGTAATGTTTGCGCTGATTGAGTGAGCGAAGCGAACGAAAATCAGCGTTTGTCATCAGAAACAGTGCTTTTCTGATAAATTGCTTGATCTTTTTGCTTTCCTTGGACGTATCAAAAATAATATTGAGTTTCTCTCGAGATAACCGATATCGCATACTACACTCTTATAATTTGCTTGATCGTTTTTTATGTGGAAGGTCTGTCTTTATCATAAGTATTGCAGCAAGAAATCTCGAGTTTAAAATACTTTTTGTGAATCTACAAAATTAAAATCATACGATGTGCGTGCGTGTTTGTACCTCTATTCCTCTGGAACCAAAGCATCTACAAAGATGAGAGTAGGACCAAACGAAAGATAATTAAATTTTGCTTTTAATAGGCCTATTTTCATCACTGTAACTTGATATTAAACCCTCAAATAAGCGAAAGAACCTGAAAAACTAATGTCAAAGTTTTTTTTACCCGCATGTTTGTTCATGACATCATGAGGTTCGTTCATGACGTCATAGTTTGTTCATGAAAACCTCCTCGAGCAAAGAGAGATGATCTGGAAAAGGATACACGGACGACGTATTTTGCAACACACCACATATACATCTTAAAATTGGTTTTGTATTAACCAATGAGTTAATGAATTGATGCATAGAAAAATCAAAACAATAGATTTGGTTTTAAAAGGGTGTCAAACATTCGTGTTTCTGAAGCACGAAGGCGCGTGGATTGAAAGAGCAAAGCGAGCGATTTCCACATAAACTAAACCTTTTCAATGTGTGTCTCGCTTTGCTCTATCGTAGGAGTATCGTAGGAGATTACATCTGACATTCTGCAGATGTTTCTCCAAGTGAGGGATCATCAGAAAGTGAAGTGATAAGATGCCCATGGAAAAATCTGTACTGAGCAGGACGTAAAGAACAAAATTCTTAAAATAAGTAAAACAAGAAAACCCATATAAAGTGTATACTAACACAAATTTTACAAGTGATGTGTGGTTCTTGGTGGTTACATTGATTCAGTCACGTTTCTGAGGAAGTGTTTGCGCTGATTGAGTGAGCGAAGCGAACGAAAATCAGCGTTTGTCATCAGCGTTTGTCATCAAAGATGGGAGTAGGACCAAACGAAAGATAATTAAATTGCGCACAGTATAGGCCTATTTTCATTGCTGTAACTTGATATTATCACCCTCGAATACGCAAAAAACCCTGAACTAACGTCAAAGTTTTTTTTAAACCTTCATGAGGTTAGTTCATGACGTCATAGTTTGTTCATGAAAACCTCCTCGAGCGAAGAGAGATGATCTGGAAAACGATGCACGGAAAAAATAACCTAAAAGGACGACGTATTTTGCAACATACCACATATACATCATAAAATTGGTTTTGTATATAACTGACTTGATGCATGGAAAAAACAGACCCGTAGATCTGGTTTTAAAAGGGTGTCAACCATTCGTGTTTCTGAAGCACGGGAATGCGTGGATTGAGCGAGCAAACTGAGCAATTTCCATGTAAACTAAACCGTTTCAATGTGTGTTTCGTTTTGCTCTTTCAGTATTTCATCTCTCACCTTCGTAGGGGATTACTTCCGGAGGAGAAAACGTACAAACGTGCAAACAAACAAATCGTATGTTTGGAATGATGTAGGTGAAATGAAGATTCTCCCAGAGAACTTGTTCTCGCCAGGAGAATCTTAAGTTCTCCGAGTCGAATCCGACGAAACTGTGTTACAAGATTGGGATCCTTCCCTATGCCTACGGCGCATTTTTACCTCATTAACGCAGTCATTTATGCAAACTATTGCGTCACTTCCGCCTCTACCCCACTTACCCCTACCCTGTTCGTGTCCACTCACTTTTTTCTTGCTGTGAACGTACAATTCCATGCAAGGAAGCGGGCGGGCCCTGGGTTTTGTAACACAGTTTCGTCGGATTCGACTTGGAGAACTTAGATTCTCCTGGCGAGAACAAGTTCTCTGGGAGAATCTTCATTTCTCTTTCGCAGAATCCTCCTCACTGTGTAACGAGATTAGGATAGATTAGGAAGCAGTGCACACCTCGGAATCGCTCTGAAGATGGCTGTGGTGACCTTGGTCCAACTTGGTAATCATCCTATACCTACACCCCAGACCACCCAGGGACCCCACTCATCCGCCACCTCGACATCCAAGTATGGGTCCCAGAAGAGGGCCCCTGCGCTCCGCAAGGGGTACGGTTCCTCCATGGCGCAGGCCAACAGCCAGACGAACCAGGCTGCACACTGCCAGTCCGGTGTCACCAGTACTGCCCATTTTACTTGATCAACGAATAGCTTGTCTACGCAACGTCAAATTAAAGGACTCAGGGGAAAAAGGTACGGAAAGAACGTGCCCCAGTTCACAATGAACGCATCCACAAACTCTGCCCCTGGGCAGTGTCCCCACGACCCAAATCGCTGCAATTGGGTCTTTGCCTCTGATGCGAACACGTCCACGTCTGGCGTTCCAAACCAACTACAAATCTTCTGGAACGCAGCAGTACACAATCGGAAGTCAAATCTGTCCCAGAAATTTCGGGACAGACCATCCGCTGTCACATTCAACTTCCCTGGCACAAATGCCGCCTGTACCACACAATCCAACTGACTTCTACGCTGCTCTAGGCTATGGACCATGGCATTAAGCATCCGAGACTTCGTCCCCCCCTTGATGATTCACATACGACACGGCTACCACATTATCCGAAAGGATCCGTACGACCCGTCCCCTGACCAGGTCTCCAAAAATGTCAAGCACTTTTAGCATAGCCAATAACTCTCTCGCATTTACATGCAAGGCAGCCTCCCTCGGTTGCCACCTTCCCTGTGCCTGCAAATTCCCTGTGGCCGCTCCCCAGCCCATGTCCGAAGCGTCCGTTGTCACCACTACTGCGGCCTCCACAGAGACCCAGGATTTTGGTACCACCGGGTGACTCAGAGCCTTCGCCCACCAGTTCAAATCCTCGCAAGATCCTTGCGAGAGGCTTCCTCCGTGCACCCCCGCATGACACCAGGTCACCAGGTCGTGTTGCCACCAACATGTGTGCAACTTGCCATTCTCCACGGCACACAACAAATTTTCCGCCAGGCCCAACAACCTTTGAAGCTCCTTCAACAGTGACCGGGTTCCGTTGCAGTACCGCAACCAATCGTACCATAAGAGCCTGTTTTACAGGTGGCAGAACAAAAGGGCTGACTTTAGACCCAACATCATACCCAAAAATTACAAAGCCTGCGACGGTACCAGAACACTCTTTCCGAAATTTACAAAAAAACCTAACTTCCGCAAAGTTTCCAACACTCTCTGCACATCATGCCGCACACCTGCTGCGGACGAACATATCACTGCAAAATCATCCAGGTAAATGAAAATTAACACACTGGCCCGGTGCAATATGCGCCTCACAACTGACACAAGTTTCATAAAAGTAAGCGGGGCCAAAGCCAAACCAAATGGCAGCACACAAAAGCGGTATAGACAATCATGCCAGGAAAACATTAACAATCGTCGTGCACCGTCCTTTATTGCCACTGCATAATACGCTTGAGACAGACTGATGGTAGCCATCCACCATCCTGGCTGCAAATGCTCTACTATCCTCGGTAGTGTATCTAAGTAGCACTTTCGTACCACTACAAACTCATTCAAGCCTTTCAGGTTCAAAATTATCCTGATCGATCCATCTGGCTTTGCCACTGAAAAAATAGGGGACACAAATCCTACACTCCCGTTTTTCACTCTTTCAATTACACCTTGTGCTAACATCTCGTTCCATTTCGGGGCAATCTCTTTCGCATCGTGAAGTAATGGCGGTCTCGCCAAAATCGCCTTCAGCAGTGGCGTATTTCCCAACTCTAAACCAGCGCCGTCTACAATATCCAACACCGCCGGCGACGCCTCAATGGCCGCCCACTCTGCACGATGGCCCCTTAAACTTCCAGCACGCCATGTGCTCATTCTTTTTAAGCTGTGTTCCAGCTTTTGTTTTTAAACAATCCAACCACACACACAACAAAATTATCTACTCAAGCTCGGTAGAGCTGATGCCTTTGCATGCCCCAGCGTTCCGCATCGCCCCCCAAAAAATTTTAAAACCGAGCCATCCATACTTTTTATCACCACCAACAACTACTTTTTCCAGTCTGCCACTCGCGGTTCCTGTCGGTTCGGTCAGTTACCGACTCCGACAATGGGTTTCACATATGAACTCCCAAACGCACGTCTCTTTCACTATCACCTCGTTAATCTCCAAATTCGGCTACACAAACCAAAATTAAACACTACGAACCTGACAATCCGTATTAAACCACTGCTGCAACGTTCTCAAGAAGCAATTATATCCAGGATATAGGTGAAATGCAGGCGCGCTTAGGAATGTGATGGACGAACTGTGAGCAGTAATTACAATTAGTTTGCGTCGAAATAATTAGCACATGATTTTGGGATGCTCTTGGAATCAAAGAAATTACTGGAAACATGGATCGACGTGCACGTAGCTCTTGGATGGCCAGACTGTTGGAATGATTTATGATTATCATTTGTTTAAACAGTGAAGCCTCACGAGAAACGCGTACTGCACTTTGACCATTTTCTTGATCGTTTTAGACGTGGAATGTCTGTCAGCAGCAGAAGAGTTGCAGCATGAAAGCTCCTCGAGCGTAGCGAGACGACGCGGAATGAGCGAGTGAAGCGAGCGACTCCGCTAGTTAATGTAATAACCAAGTGCTTACTACTTGTTACTGACAGCAAGAGGTATGCAAGCATAATAATTTTAATTCGAGTCGAGCTGAGCCGAGCCGAGTTTGCAACAAAAGAATCGAGTATCGAGCCGAGTTCGAGTATTTGGTGAACACACGTATTTTGCAACTGTCTTTTTTATTTGTTAGTGTAATAACAACTAAGATGCTGCTTAACGGATTGTGCGAGTCAATGTCTACAACTAGTTTTCCAGTTTTTAGGATATAACTTTAGAATGGTTTGAGCTAGTCGCTTTTAATTTGCACCACTGGAAAGCTCTCGTCGAGACGATGAATTTGGTATATTTGAACGTCAAAATCTGTCAAAAATTAGCGAAGTTATCGCATTTTTACCAGATTCGAGTTTGGTTGGGATAAATTGAGTCGAGTTTGAGCAGATAGGAAACTCGACTCGAACTCGAAACTTTCGAGGCTCGCACACCCCTAATGACAGGCTTGATGAATTTAAATAAATCTATATAAAATCTTAAGATCATCAACTGTCATTTACAATGGTTTATTTTAAACACCACAAAAGCAGAAGAAACACACGGTACCACCAACAAGAAATTTCGTCAGTTCACCAAGAACTCCTGAAAGTTCCCTCTTTTAAACTTCACTGAAACTTCAAAAGAGGGAAGTTTTAGGAAAGTTCTTGGTGAACTGACGAAATTTCTTGTTGGTGGTAACGTGAGTTTCTTCTATTTTTGTGATCTATATGAAATTTAAGTTTTTATAGCAACAAGATTTACTTTAGGCAAACCTTGTCGATACGATTAAAGATTTAAATCGTTACGACCAGAATCTTACATACAGCATCATACGTGTCTCCGTTCTGGCTAACACTATTCATCGGAAAACGATTCCAGAAGCGACGCATTGGGTGCAAAGAAATTTCGGGATTAGATTCGTGAAGAATGTGTGCAGAATTTACATCAATTGGAAGGCTCGAGTTCGATGAACTTGCACCCGGGCAGGAGGACAGGATCGAACCCACGCTCTTACTGGCATAGTAGCCACCATCTTGGATTAGTACACGGCCGAAGCGTTGGCGCTCATTTAGCTCACAATTTTTTCCTCACGAAAAGACTTTTTTGGATAAAAAAAAAATTAACTGAGGCTATTAAAAAAAAAGTTGTTTCTCAGGCATCGCCGCCCCGCCTAAAAGCCGCCGCACGGACCTTTTTTTTTAAATTTTCGTTGCTACTTACCGCAGCGCTTGCAGCAAAATACGATTACGAGACACCGGACAAAAAAAAATCACAAGCACCACACCAACAATAGGGATAAGAGTATTACTACTATCTATTATTACTCTTAAGAACAGCAATTATTGTTGTTGGTGTGGCTAAAAAAAATGTAAAAAAAAAAAACCGCCCGCATGGAAAAAAAACATTTTCTTCGCCCGAGAAACAACTTTCTTTTTTTTTAATGGTCTGAGGTTCCTAATGTGCTCGTGTCAAATTACTTTAACTCTACAGGTAAGCTCAAAGAGCGCGAGTTGACCCCCGACTGGGGGGGGAATTACTGCAGCAGTAGAATTAAAGTAGGAGCTTCAGGAAACAAATTCATATTGGGCCAATAGCTAATGCTGCCAAAATCAATCCACGTCTAATGAACTATTATACGAATCCAATGAAACGGAACATAGCCACTGTGGTGACCACGTAAAGTTACTTTACAGCTAGAGGTGGCTACGTAGGGGTCTCCTCTTGATATCAAAATGCCACCAACTGTGACAGCGGTCGGCCATAGGCCATTTTAACTCCGTACTTGCAATTTTCGCAGGCGCTGCAGACGAATGTCACACAGAATTAACACGGTATTCATACGTCCGACGACTTATGGCATGCTTATCACGGGGGGATTAATATGTAAGCACACTTATAACTTTTTGAAAGGATTTATAATTGAACACTTTGTTGACTAGAGCAAGTCTCCATGGTCTGTGTCCAAACGATAAGTCTGGGACAGGTAGCAATGCCCGCGGGTGTGAGCAGGGATGTCACCTGGTGGAAAGCTACAATGGTTTGGGCATAGACCAGGGCTCTCTACAATACTGGCCGGATCTTGGATTAAAAATAGCATTACGAGAATTGGTTGGCAGTATGGCCACTGAAAGCGCCACTCATGTAATTGATTTGTCTAGTTGCCGCATTTTGTCAACCGAGGGCGACACCCTCCGTACAAATTGCCAACGAACGTGCCGCTTATTTTTATGTAAATGCAGAGAAATAGCTTAACCGTGGCTGAGTGATATTTTTAAAAACCATTAAAAAATACTTTTATAGATAATAAATATTTGCCACCAAAATCTACGTAAAAATTTAAATTATTATTTCGAAAACAGCCACTAGCTGCCAATAGATATTGCGTCTCTCCGTACTAAAATGCTACCTCGAAATCAGACCTCGACAAAATGAACTAGATGTGGCGGCCATTTTGTCTACCCCCCTAATATCGCAGTAGAGCGGGCCAGCTAGTTTACTGGCCGAGCATAGACCATTAAATAAAAGATTTAAATCAGCAACTAAAGGTAAGTATTTTTGGACGAAAGTGCAAACTGTAGTTTGCAAATCTTTAACTACCAGAACCTTACAAAAGCTATGAAGTGAATAATAATGTTAATTTTAGTACTCACAACTCTTTAATTAGCCAGTCAAATTTAGGCCAAGATTCAAACCACTCTTCACTTGTGTACTTTTCATATGCTTTTACTAGAGTGGCCGCTTTCCTCCTGTCACCTAAAATAACAAAGATGTCATCCAACGGTGACTGCGCCAAAGGAAGCCTAGGAGCTGCAAATAATTACCAACGGAATTAGATCTTATTCAAAATACTGAAAGACTGGATTTACTGTCATAGTAACTTACAGTCATGTTCAGGTGTTTTATCAGTCATCACATCTGGGTCTTGATCTATGAATGGACCATCTTGTACAACAGACAGGAATAACCAAGGAACCAATGACCGAAGGGCATTGGATAAAACCACAAAGTGTTGCTCATCTTCCAGTGTTGCCACTCCACTCATTTGAGCGGAGTGCAGTGCAGACACGAGGCCCTAGAAATATATACAAGACTATGAAGAACTCACAACATTAGAACAGAGATTGAAATGCAGTATAGGTACTCACTGCAACAATATCTTCAGTGCGTTTTAACAACAAAGGAACTACTTCAGTTTCTAGCCTACTTAATTCCAGAGCCCAGGCAGCAAATGACGGCACCAATACTTGAGATGCAGCAAAGACTACTTTTTCAGAAGGGTCATTAAGTGCCGTTGTTAGCAATTCAAATCCCTGTAAATGACAATAAAACTTCTTTGGTCCACAGTAGAAATATAACCATCCAACTGTTAAATCAATGGAAAAAAACCAACCTGCGTAAACTTGTCTGTGTCACTGACATACGACATTAGTAAGGCCAGACTTTTAACTACAGTTTCTCGCACTGGTTCTGACTTGTCGTCAGTTAACATTTGTTGCAGCATCGACATAACAAGTGAACTGCGTATCTCGCTCTACAAAAGAAAAATTCTGTGTAACATTTATTGTAGCTTTAATGTGAAACATTCAAGATATGAATGGGCTAACTTACAGATACGAATGGGGCAAGAACACCACATGATTCAGCAACCAAAAGCCTTCTTTCTGTATACTTATGTGTGATCTAGAACACATGAAAGTAATGTCTTTACCAAACATGAATAAAAAGGATCCTGGTCAAAAGGCCGACACGCATAATGCCGACGGATAAAAAGCATACAACAAAAAGGTCGACAGGTACGAAAAGCAGATACTCAGATGGCCGATAGGTGTAAAAGGCTGACATCCCAAAAAGCTGACAGGTTCAAAAGCAGACATTTGAAAAGGCTGACAGGTACAAAAAGCATACATTCTAATACCTTATAAAACTTCATTAAACTACCCCGAAGTTTAAGAAAATAGTTTTATTAAGTGTTCCATTAACATAACCTAAAATACTATTAAAAAATAGCAGTTCGTGTATTGAAAGAAAAACTCGTGTGTCCCGTAGCGGTGTACCGATACCTTGGAATCGGACTCTGAATCGGATTTGGAAAATTTTGTTCCAATTCCAAGCAGATTCCATCAGAATAGGTTCCCCCCCAAAAATTCTTTCCAACTGAAGCCTAATTCTGAATTTCTTTGTTTGGAAAGAATAAACCAAATAAAAATTAATGAAACTTGCATGCCCAAATAATTTACCAAAGCTAATATGATCGCTCATTTGTTTTACTTCACTTTGCTATGCTCTTGAAGGGGCATCTACTTCTTTTGCGTGATGACGGGAAGCCCGAGCAAGAGAGACCGGAGCCCAAGTATGTGAAACCGTAAGAGAAGAATAGCAGGCCCGGTCACACCAGGACAAACTTGAAGTTAGTGTAAAACTTTGATTGCAAAAAAAAAAATCAAATGATACTATCATTTTTTATTTTTTTATTTAATCTGGCTAAGAAAACGTTTGAATTTGATTTTAATTTTTTTTTTCAGTTCTTGGTTACTGTGACGATACCAGACGGGATTGCCACCTTTACCATTAATCTTGGAAATTAATTGAACGAAAATTATAAACCAAACTGGCCCAGAAAATTACTATGGTATGTGGTTCTAAATTTGTCATGGTATCGGAATTGGCCTATCTGTGGAATCGGTAGATGGAATAAGCATCGATGGCATCAGCACGCCACTATTTAGTGTCCCGACAGTGAAAGCCTTCACACTGACCTTTGTTGTAGCCATGTGCGGTTGTTTTCGTTGGGGCCCAAAGTTTGATTGGCCAGAGTTTCCCGTCGACAATACATGAAGGAACACAATGCCAGCCACCTGCCCTTTTCCATTGCAATCTAGCAAAGATCGAAAATGCTCGCTCCTTTCATTGCTATCGTGCCAAGATTGAACATGCTCCCTTGTTTCATTGCAGCCGTAAAAAAGAGTGAATATGCTCGCCCAATCACATAATTTGCTTTGTTTTAGTTGGCTGACACAATACCAGTTTTCCCCATTTGCTGACCCTCGCCCATGGTTCGCACAAGCAAAATATGTGAATAGATAAGAACATCCCAAAAAGCCGACACAAAAAAAAATCGCTAACATCTAAAACAAAGTTAGGAAAATTTTGAATTTAATCTTAAAATCTAAAACAGTGAATCCTGGATAACTTAAAAAAAGCCTAAATGCAAGGTCATGTGCATGGAACATGACCCGTAAGAAATCTTTATTGAGCCATTTAGTTTGTTGTGTACTACGGTGTCCAAGTGCTTTCTAAGATCAACGTCCTTTCTTTTGGCTGGTGGCGGGCCGGGTTCTCCTCTCAAGATCCCCGAGCCAACAACTAGTTTTGTTCCCTCCCTCCCCGCCCCCCAGTCATGTTCGAGAATTCACAACGACTGCGGTTGCGAGTTTGAGATTTAAAAAATATACTTTTGGCTAGTTTAACTAAGTTTTGTAAAGTATTAAGAGTGTCTGCCTTTTGGGACGTCTTTTGTACCTGTTGGCCTTCTGGTGTGCCGGCCTTTTGTACCTGTCGGCCTTTTAGCTGTATGCCTTTCATCTGTCGGCCTTTTGGGTGTCAACCTTTTAACCCAGGCCCAAATAAAACTTCTAAAAGTAATGGGGAAAGCATAATAAAGTAGAAAATTTTTGGATGTACGGTATTAGGCCAACTAAAAATAAATGTGAACGCCCATCAACCCATAATACGAAAAAGCCAATGTGTATGTGTGCGTCTTTTTCACGCCTCGACAGCTAGGCTCTTTTACACGTTCGGTACCTAAACGATTTGAGTAGGTCAGAATGGAGCAAACAGAATACATTCCATTCTTCAACTCAGTAGCCACAATGGTATTTTCTGACAGAAAACAAAGTGAATGAATACTGAATGTGTGTGTGGGGAGGGGAGGATGCCCGGGGGAGGGGGGGGGGGAGGAGGTAACATAAAAAGAAAAGCGCTTAAATTCCAGTAATACTGGAGTATTTAAATGTCTTAACACACAAACAATATGAATACTATACGACTTATTTTCATTAACTGAGAGTAAACGTGAATAAAATTGACATCAGCCATGATTTATATGAGAACTGTTTCTGGTGAAACAGCGTAAGTTACAATTGCAATAATGTTTCAGTCAAATACAATAAATTGAAATGAAATTAAAAAACAATCCTTTGGATCAGCATACCTACAACTTAACCATGCTTTCGATATTTCTTTCCAACGCTAAAAATAATAAATGTTTAAAATTGTTTAACTTAAAGTAACGAGTTAATCACAGCATTAGGTCCGTTTGCTAAATTCAGTGGCACACTGCTTTAAACAATAGCCCACATCCAAAAGCATGAAATCTTACAGCTTAAACTTGGACTTTTTCGCACTACAAGCAAAAAATAATGTACCAGTACGTCTGCCATTCAAGTTAATGACTTGACCCACAGGTAAAAAAGTTTCGACATTGTTTGGTAGCAAGTAAATTCTAGTGTCCACCAAGTCTGGGTCCAATGATGTATGCACCGCAGTGTTTCTGGGCAGTGTTTCTGTTTCTGGGCAGTGTTCAAGCTTGAGTAAGTGGACAATCCTAACTTGATTGCCTCATGCCTCTGTGTACACAAACGCCCAGACAAAGCTAATGCTTCCCCCTCCCCCCTAAAAAAAAAATGCTTTCAGTTCTCAAATAGTCATTTATCTGTGCAAAATTAACTAAAAGCTTCATGCTGTAAAACAGAAAAATACCGGAATACGAATGCCTGCAGTGCTTGCTTCTTACTGGCCTCCTTTTCCATCCCTGGGGTAACAGTGTTCTCTTCCTCTGTCTACTCGTACCTGCAGGAAGGTATCTCCTCTTCCCCCTCCCCCTCTGCACAGCAATTAAAAGTATGTAAAACTACGCCTTTCTGACATAGTTCAGCATTCACAATGGCCAAATTTTCTCTGATAGATGGTCCACAAGTAAGAAAACAGGTTAAGCTTCATTTAATGCCCATCCCAATTTATGCCAACTTGTTCGCTTAAGACCATGTGCATTTAATACACAATTTACCCTACTTCTGCCAGTGTGAAACCCAGACTACTGCCCAGCAATAATGAGCATCCCAACAGTAACTAACATGCGAAACACTGTAGCCCTAGTCAGATGACCCGAGATTAAAATAGAGAAGAAAATAAAGGGAAAAAAAACAAAGAATGAAAGCTTCAGCTAGTTTTAAATTATTCCCCTTTCAAAGCCTGATTTGGGGGAAAATGGTACGTGAGAACAAGTGTCTACTTGTAAAAGACAAGAGTGCCGAGGGGGAGGGGGGGGGGGGCAAGTGCCGAGGGGTCCCATCAGCCCCCGGCTGATGGATAGATTGGCCAATCAGGCCTAGAAAATGTGGTATAGCAGCTAATGGCAATGGCTGTGGATTAAGCACAAGATAGACTTTCCTTGTTAATATCACAGCTTAAGTTACCTGTTCCCAACACTGAGGCAATAACTCGGCTTCCACCCTAGTTGGCCCTAACTGCTGTGCTATTGTTGAGAAACCAGTCAAAATCATTTGCCTACAAAAAAATACAGAACAGTCATAATGGTCAATTCGCATGTAGAGACTATACACTACAAGCGATTTTTTTTCTTACCTCTGTTCATCATCAGGTCGTTTGATTAGATTAAACAGTATATTGAGCAAAATGTCACGATCTTTGGCATCAGGATGAAGGGTAATAGTGCAAAGAAGAACTGGAATCAGCTCCTAAATATAGAAATTAAAAATGTCACTTACTTTGTATACTTGAAACAATGTCAGTTCAATGGTGTTCAACGCAAGGTCGGATACAAGTTGCATTCTCTGCTTAGCACTTATTTTTCGAGTATCGCTCATCCCTAACTTTATATCATTACTAAAGAAACACTTTTTTGATAACATTAAAGCAAGATGTTACTTCACAATATTTATTAGACAAGTAAATAACCAAGTCAAAAACAAGTTTCTCGTTCACAGAAACCTCACATGATGAGTTGGGTAATGGGTCAATGAAAAAGTCTCTTCGATACAATTAAAATGGTGTATCAAATATGGTGAACCTTTTGTACCAAGTTTGGCAGAATCCCTAAAACAAAAATTGATGCCGTACTCTTTTAGGCGATGTGGCGGGGGCCTGAGAATCAGCTTTTCATCTTTGTTTAGGCAAATCGACTCTGTGTTGCATAACCTTTTATCGTTGGGCATCAAGATTTTTGCATCCAAAACTTGAATGCGGTGAAAATACAATAACTTGGCCAGTTTTTGACCGATTTTGACATTACACATACCAAATTCATCGTCTAAACGAGAGCCTTCAAAATGTATAAATTAAAATCCATTAACTCAAACAGTTTCCAAGTTATATCTTTAAAACTGAAGAACCATTTGTACACATTGGCACATGATCCGTTGAGCATCATTTTTGTTGTTTACATAATAAACTAAAAAGAAAAATGCACACAAACTAGTTTAGTAAATACTCGAACTTGACTCGATATTTGACTCTACTGTTGCAATTCGACTCAGCTCAACCCAATTAAAATTATCCTACTTGCACACCCTAGTGCAAATTTTACTACTGTAGTCCTGCCCTTATCTGCAACGGTAAAACAAATTAAACCCCACTGTTTAGCACTGGTTTGAAATAACTAAAGCTGCAGCACGCATGGCTCACTTCAAGGCAAACTAGGAAACGTAATTTGTTTCCAGGACTATGAAACAAGACCAAACTGAGGGATGTGCAAGTTGCGACAGTTGTGATGACGTTAATCTTAAATCTTGAACACCCCATTTGAACAACCCACCAGTGGGTTTGAAAACAATGAAGAAAGAGACGCACAAGGGATCAATCAAAACTAACAGCCAAGAGCTTCAGGCAGTATTGGATAAAGCGAATATGTATTAAGGTAGAGCAGGGGTGCAGAATATGCAAGAATCCCCGAACAAGTCTAAGGCCATGCAAAAAAAATTGTTTGGTTTATGGGCGAGGTTGCAAATTGAAGCACCAGGAGACCAGGCATTTTATTTTATTTTTTTATTTTATTTAATTGACCACATTTCTTTGAAATGTACCTAGCTCAAAGCTGAAAGAGTATGCAGTCAGCCTAAAAAAATATAATATCCTGCTAAAATGTTATTTACGTCATCTAGTATTAAAACTATTTTAGTTTTTACCAAACAACTTCTTAGTGGTTTGAGCTAGAAGTTTGAAATTACACCGTTGTTTGAAAAGCTTGTTTCGAGCTTGTTAAATTGTATACTGGAATGTCAAAAACGGTCAATATTTGGCGAAAATATGATTTTCAGCGGGTGGACCAAGACCGAGATAAAAAATTTTGACTAACGATAATTTAAGGCACCCGTACCAAACAATTAACTTTGCATGGCGTAATGGGAAATTTTAGAGAGCAGTAGAAATTCGCTAAAATATGGCTTCCATAGATAGTGAAAGGCTGTGGAAATTTGAAAAATCTGTAGGAAATTTTGTGCAGTAAGAACTGTATGCACCCCTTAGGTAGAGCGGCGCTGAAATTAAATTATTTCAGCATAATTAGGTTGAAGCAAATGATTGGCAAGTACGATGAAACTTGCAAATACACAGACAATTTACCCAAAACATACTGCAATGGAAAAGTATTACAAATATATGAAACGACCAACTTTATAAAAATGTGGGTTCTGCAGAAATCAGACCTTACCACAAACAATACTCAGTACAGGGGTTTCTAATTGTCATGAACTTCCAACCATGCAAACTTTAATGCTGTGATAGTTTTCTCTTTCACTTTGGTAGTAAAATGTGCCAAATTATGGAAAGTTTTAAACTCAACCTTTCCATGTTTACATTACAATACCTTCAAAATCCTTTGCAAGTTGTCTTTTACCTCTGCGTACAATTCGCAGCAGCCATAATAGGAATAGACATTTAAAAAAGAAAAATGGACGACACCAACGCATTTTGTTTTTTACTTTTGTTCTTTTTTCTTACCTCACGCTTGGTTAAAATGACGTTCGGAACGATATGCGGAAGACATCGCCCAAGCATGGTCACTACTTTCTCACTTGAGTCGACTATTGCAGAAACTTCAACAGCCAAACGATTGTCTTGGAGACCTTTAGTAAGTGAGCATAAATCCAGGAGTGCTTTGTGGAATTCCAACGATGTTGTCCTCAAAATAAATGCTTACTGTCAGCTGACTCATTCATACAAATTACAATAGGTCTATAGTTTTCTACATCAATGCTAGTAGGAAAGTTAACACAGCAAAAAATCACGCACAACAACAAAATATGCAACTTTGATGATGAAATCAGTTTCTTACTATCTGCAAAATACTAACCTTCAGTTTATGCTAAATTGCTTCGATTTTGCTAAATCAATGTTCGAACTCAATTTTAAGCCCTTAAAATTCATTATTTGTCTTAAAAGAATAGTTTAGCTAATCACCCTCTTAGATCGCCGCTCTACTTTACTATTAATATAGTAAGCAGAGCCTCGTTCTCACCACATCACTTCGAGCACCGGCGTGAGTAACACGCGGCGCTCTTTACGCTAACTTTACCAGCATCGTTTGTTTACATTGATGCTGATGCCCTAACTCAACGATATTCTGCATTCAGGACTAAAGTGGGTGTAGAGGTCTGAAAATTTAGGGGTGCCGAGGTGGTGCTCCCAGACAGGTGCACACCAAATTATCTTCACTGTAACCACAAGTTTTCACAAAGATCTCCGCCCTTCCAGCTGTAAAGCGACGTTTTTCAACTTTAATGACAAAATACTTGCCTTCAGTTATACGGTAAAAAAGATTCAACTTTACGCTTTTTCCAAAATATACGAAGCTGTAGTAGACATGCTAATTTTCGACGAACACTATTTCACATGAAAAAATGATGATTCTACCAGAGAACTCGTTCTCGCAGGAGAATCAAAGTTCTCTGAGTACAATGTGGGATGTCCCTCTTGCAATCGGCACCTTTAAGCTACACGTACCTGCATACAATTAACTCTCTTTAAAATAATGTTGGACTCTTTATTATTCACATAGGCCTATTTTAGTAAATTGAAGCAACTAAAATCATTTAACAGTATAGAAGATATTTTAATCGTTAAAAATTATTAGCTAAACTAAAGGCCGTCTAGTTTGTTAATTTTCACTGTGCATTTCAGTTGCGCTAAAATTGTATCTCCCCACTTCTGGTAGTAAACGATGTTCGTTCAAACGCATTTTTGTTGTGGTGCTCTTGAATTTTTATTTTAGATCCGTCTAATATCTGCTAAAATTACACCCAAGTGTAAAACTACAACAGATTATGAAGCCCAGCATGCTTATACAGCGCCGAATAGGTTGGATGGACTAAAGTAAGACTGTTTTTAGCGATCAGTAGAAGGCCGAAAAATCGATAGCACTAACGAAGATAGTTTTAGGCCTACCGCGAGCCCCAAAACAATTCGCTATAACGAGTTCAACCACGTTCGACATCACGAAGAAGAGGAAGTCACAATTCGGATACCGTAAATCGTGTATTAAAAGCCCAGTTGAAGCTAAAGCCCACCCCCTAAAATGCTGTAAAGTCAAAATCATGAAATAGGGGAGTTAAAGCCCACCCCTTAAATTGTCGTTTTTCTACAAAAATTACCTATAAGTTATATGATGTGAATAAAGATAGTACTGCTTGCTATGTTTACTGGCTCCTTCTCTCTCCCTGTAGTAATAGTGGACTTTTCCTTTAGCTCCTAGCACCTGCACAAGGCATCTCTCACCTAAGCCTCCTCCCTTCTTCATAACAATTAAAAGCTTCGAAAAGCTTCAAAAGCTTCAAATTTTCTGTAATAGATGGCCAGAAAGGTTATATGGATATGGCCCGTATGGCACAGACGAAAGAAAATGTAATGAAAAGGCGTTGACATTTCTTTTTCTTGTTGTGGATGATAGCTATTTAGGCGATATCGGTAATTGTTCAAGAACGAAGGAAGCTTGGGAAAATTAAGAAGAGCATATCAAATAAGGCCGGGAAAGCCAAAGGCTCACAAGAAATAACTAAATACAGATGCAAACCTATTTACGTTCCCTTTTGGACTCATATGTCAGACTGCCTGAGCGGGGAATCGAACCCAGGACCTTTGAAATCAAAGGCCGAGGTTCTACCGCTAAGCCAGACTGACACGGCCAGT
>JAHWFP010168219.1:95393-153565 GCA_023313725.1 Lithobius niger | reverse complement strand
CATATATACATATAAACAAACAGGCCGTGTCAGTCTGGCTTAGCGGTAGAACCTAGGCCTTTGATTTCAAAGGTCCTGGGTTCGATTCCCCGCTCAGGCAGTCTGACATATAAGTCCAAAAGGCAACGTAAATAGGTTTGCATCTGTATTTAGTTATCAAATATGGTTTGTTGCACGTGATTCAACTCGTGCGAGAATTTTTCACCACAAATATGAAAGAACGAGAAAAAATGACATCATATAGGAAGAATTATGGACATCCATAGAAAATTGATCGCTAGCAGGTACAATTTCAATGATAAAGAGATAGCCTTGGTGATGCTTATGGGCCTACCCAATAGTTATGAGTCATTGATTTTGAACTTAGAATATCAAGAAAGAAACCATGCATATACATCATTAGGTCTAAGGTCAAAGACGGTCTTCGGTCAGGCTAATACAAATAAAATTATTCCCAGCAAATTTCATTCAATTTGATGCTCAACCATTTGGCCGTTACAGCGCAATAAAAAGACACACACAAAGACAGACAGACACAGAGAAAGATTTCAAATCATAGAAAAAAAATCGGAACTCATTCGCTTCCCTCACTTGGTCAATTGTTAGTAACCTAACAAAATTTAAACACCATAAAACCTTTTATATGAAACAAATTGATTACAACTTACTTTCGGATGGAAGCAGAGGTGTAAGAAGACCCGAAACTAGTTTTTTCTGATTGTGATGACACTACTTTTTCTGTATCTCCTTCTAATGTAATGGCACTATCTGTGATTGATGGATTACTTGTCTTTGTTTGAATGTCAGTCAAAATGTCATTATTCCTATGAAGCACTGAATTTGTCACATTATCTTCTAGTGTTAGTGGCTCATTATATGAAGGAGGCACCGATTTAACATCCTCTTCGGAAGGCACTTGACAATTTCCTATGCTAGTGATTGGACTAGAAGCTGCCGCATTTGACACGGTGGCTCTGCGATTTTGCCTGAATTCAAAAGCAAAAGTTATTCATTAAAAGTAAGAAATCGTCAAACAGATCCTCAGATTTTCAGCTAGATCTCCTCTAACTAATCTGCTATTCTGATCAACAGTATTATTGCACTGTAGTCAATTCTACAGAATGGAACTGTAATCCCCTACGTATACAGTTTGACACATCAAAAAGGCATTAGGAATAGGTAAGGTGGTGGGAAAAAAACCAAAGGTACATCTCAAATACATCCGCACCAACCGAAAAGACCTACATGAAAATTGAACATTCCACCAGAGAACTTGTTCTCGCAGGAGAATCTAAGTTCTCCAAGTAGAATGCGACGAAGCTGTGTTACTAGTTTTGGGATGTCCCTTTGCCAAGTCAGCCCTTTCCAACCCTTTATTTGCATACAATTTACCCCATAATTTATGCAAAAATCAACAATTTCCGCGTCTCCCTAAGCTACTTCCGCCACTCGGCCAACGCCACTCGCCCAACGCACCGCGGCATGGCATCGAGGCTGCTGTCCCTGTTCAACCTAAGAAACGTGAACGGGGCACCAATTCGCACTGTCTTGTACCGCTTTATCACAAAAATCGTCTCCTCTCATTCCATTCCCACTGTCCCGCTGGTGGACCTTGCGACAAGGAGGCGGGTGGGTAATCCAACTAACACAGCTTCAACAAGTTCAAGTTCGTCAACAAGTTCTCCGGTAGAATCTTCAATTCTCCTGCGAGAACAAGTTCTCTGGTAGAACCTCAATTCTCCTTCTTAGAATTCTCCTCGCTGTGTTACTAGTTTTGGGATAGATTATAATCATATGCGGAGCACCAGCTACTTACCCTGCTATAGTAAGTCCTGCTGTTGCATGCGCTGTAACAGCTTCCCCGCCAGGCCAGGTTCGATCTCTAGTTGGTGGTGGGAGTGAAAAACAGATGGTGACGCCCAGTTAGCGAGTGCAATGATCTGTGAAGGCGACGCTCTGCAGTTGCCTGCCGTTGATGCCACTGCTGCCCGCACCGCGTGCGCCCCGAATTGAGCTATGTCGACGCCTGCTAAGCGCAACGTCTCGCATAGCCACATCGCAATCGTTTGCGATGACACAGGCCAATGTGGTCTGATATATGATAGAAACAGGTGTGCCGGACGGTCACTCGCCCAACGCACAGCGGCATCTCGCAACGGCTCCATGCGGTGAATATAGGAGCGTAAGCAGCGCATGGCATCGAGGGCGCTGTCCCTGTTCCTGTGCAACCTAAGAAACATGAACGGGGCACCCACTCGCGCTGTCTTGTGCCGCTTTACCACAATAACCGTTTCCTCTGCTTCGATTTCACATGCCCGCAGTGACAACCTGGCCAGCTCACTGGCCTTATTTCCGGCACTTACGGCTAACAACATACACACCTACCGTGTTAATAATTTTAATGACAGACTCCACGGCGGATGCCAGGTCCGCAGAACACATGCCACTATGGCCAGGTCCCAAATGACCACGTATCGCGGCATAATAGGCCGTAAAGGGATAACACCTTTTAGAAATCTACGAATTAGCGGGTGCCCTGAAATGAGTGCTGGACCCACATTCTCATGATACCTCCCCAGCGCTGCTACATAACCTACCAATGTCCTATACACCAGCCCCGTTTCAAACAAGTCAGACAAAAAATTTACACAAGCTATACTGAGGCACTCCGCGGGGCTATACCCCTTCTCCGACACCACTCTACCCAACGCAACCACTTACCCTCGTAAAGACGTCTGGTCGATGTAGCCACGTCTGCCTCCAAAATCCGTAATGCTGCAGCAGACAACTCGTCTCTGCCTTCCGACCTCACACTTTAACTTTAATTGATCAGCATTAAATGATAAATCGCCCCTTCCGGAAATTACAAAATGAGAAATAAATTATAAAAAAACAAACAAAACGCAAGACAGATAGAATGAACAAAAACTATTAACAACGCTAACGACGTCAAACACTTCAGTGAGAGAGGGAAAAAGAAACAAAAAACATCAAAAGGCACAATGGACTGCAAGCCTAGTCGAAAAAGTATACAAGTTCTGGTGCCCCAGCGAAGTGCTTATCGAAAGCATTCTTGAAGGCATTGGTGTTAGAGATAAGTACAACTGGTTCCGGAAGGACGTTCCAAATGTGAATAACCCGGGCAAATAAAAGGTGTGACGTGCCCATTCGTGTCAATGGTAATCAACCGTGAGTTTTAGAGGATGCGCGTATGTGCCCGGGTATTAACCAGGAAGTGAGAAAGAAGAACTGGCCTTCATAACCCTGTTGCATAATCTTGTACAGGGTTATAGTGGCACCTCGAACCAGTGGCTTAACTACAGGGTGGCAAGGGTAGCAGAATGCCACTGGCCCCCAGCCTCAGGGGGCCCCCGAAAGAAAAAATATTTAGATTTAAAAAAGGCCCTTTTGTAGTACACTAGTTTTAATTAATTTGATATAAACTGTATTTTAAAAAGGAATTTTTAGCCTTCCCGTCCGTCATCTCCCCATCATTAAAAAAAATATGGTGGCCTATAAAAAAAAGTCTAAAAAAATAGCTGAAAAATGTCTCAAGTCCAAACTTTTTTCCGAGTGTTTTTCAAATAAAGTAGAAATAGGATCCACTTGGCTGGAGTACGAAAAAGTGGTCCCTATTTTCACTATAACAAAATAAAAAAATTAGTAAAAAGTATTGGCTTAGACATTTTTATGGGCGTTTTTATTAAGGATGGGGCCCCTAAGGGCTAATTTGCCACCGGCCCCACAAAACGTAGCTACGCCACTGGCTCGAACGAATCTCCACCACAGGGAAGGCAGTTTAAGAATATGCAGGCGTCTTTGATACGGGATGCCAGACAAATTTAAAACACACTTTGTAGCCCGTCTTTGTACCCGCTCGAGGGCTCCGAAATACTTTTTGTGAAAAGGGCGCCACAGATCAGTAGCGTACTCGAGGATAGGCCAGACGAGAGAGAGGAACAGTTTCATGTATACCTATGGACGGCCAGTGTTGGCCTTCTTGATAGTGGAGGCAACGTGAGCGGAGAAATTGAGGTTGTTATCAATGATAACTCCCAGGTCCACTGTACGATGGATGATTGGTAGCAGGGATGCTCCCCAAAAGTAGTCCCTTTCGGGGTTGCATCGACCCAGATGCATCACAGCAGTTAATTTTCTCAGGGTGCATCGAAAGTTTCCAGGTATCGCACCATTCATGCATCCTATTTAGACCGTGCTGAAGGTCAGTGCTTTCATTTCCAGTGTTGAGAATAGTGCGCATTTTTGAATCGTCAGTGTCCCGTTTATGAAACAGAACGAGGGGTTTCCAAAGTCGTTGAAATAAAGTAGAAACCTCAGCAGTCCCAAAACCGAATCCTGAATTGTACAGCTGGTCACATGCACGGCCTTCAAATGATACCCATTAACTGCTACATACTGTATCCTATTAAACAACCAATGTACGATCCAGGACAGAATTGGGCGCATACAGTCTCAGTTTGTGAAAACTGAGAGTTTGTGAAGGAGGGGGTGGGAGATTGTCAAAAGTCTTAACACAATCCATAAAGACAGCATCAACAGGGACATTGTTGTCGAGAGCGGTAAAGATGTCAGAGTAAAATTCAAGAAAATTGGTAACAGTTGACCGGTTTGGTCGAAAATCGTGTTGCCCATCGCTCAGAAGTCCTTCGCTAGTCGTAAAGGTAAAAATGCACTGCCGAGGCCGTGGTCGCCACACTTCATTCTCCCCTGGGAGACAAAATCCGGAGTCACAAGACAAAGAACGGAAATCAAAACCACCCATCGGTGCTCTGGCCACGACGGGATCCCTACGCCCCAATCAGAAACGGCCACCCCGGCCAAACGGCCGTAGCCCTGTGAACTGGCTTTTCGTGTGACTAGGTGCCACTGCTCGTCGAGTAGCCGGCACGTCTTGCTGCACCTACCGAAGCACATAGGGTAAAGGTACTCCAAACATCTCGTGTAACGTCGGCTGCTTTGCCAGCAATTTGGCCTCACGTCCTCCGCAAATGCATAGAGCAAACGATTCTGGCGAATCTCATTTATGCTTAACATCACCTGTATTTGTAATGTTGTCGCATCCACGACCACCTGCGATACCTGCGCTTGCTAAGTAAAAGAATAGTCCACCGGGTCCACACAGCTGCAACGTGCGTAGCAACGGTAGCAAGACCAGCAAACAATTACCCAGGAACTTCGGATATGTGGCTTCTACCATTTCCAACATTCGATCGGACCATCGAAATAATACCAGAGTTTTTGGTGGGATGAACTTTGCCTGCAGCTTTGCCTCTACTACATAGCGAGCCGAAATCGACTCCCGTTCCGTTTGTGTCAACCACATATGTTTATGACCGTTCAACCACTCTAAAATACTCGGTTCCACCGACCACACAGGATGTTTTGACGCCACCGCTTCTGGCAAAGTCAATGCAGACCAATCTGGCCTATTTTTGTAATCAAAAATCTTCCTCACCCGGCTGCCTCTCGCCATAATCAGTGTTAGCATCGTCCTCAACAAAGTCATAACTAAGCCGTGGCACCGATTTCACCCGCGGCCCACGAATGTTTACCAATTCGTGCCGCCGAACCCGCTCATCCTCGTGATGACGCTCAACTTCTCAAAACGGAAATTTCTCGCTCATTTCATTCCACCTACGGCCTCCCCTGCTCGTTAGGCTACGCCACTCCTCGTCACGTAGACGGTAATCACGGCTCGGGTCTCTGCCCGACCCTTCGTCCGCAAGATGGCATTCACTTTCTCTACTATTTACGTATAACGCATTTCTCAAAACTACCTGCTGGTAGACATGCTATGGACGCTACTAAATTGCCCCAGGGTATGATCGGATTCGCAACGCCCGTCGGGGCGTTAGGACTATCGCCTCCATCTTGAGTCACGCCCGTCTTCTTACCCATCTGATCCACGACCGTCTTGCAGGAATTTCCACCATCCACCAGGTAATCTATGCGCATCGACTTTCCTTTCGTCTTATTCCCGTCCTTAGGCATCATTGCTATAACGTGGTAGTACTTCTGAATAATCGTCACTTAAATCGATCCACGTGAGCACAATCCAAACAAACTAGCCGTGATCACGGCAAAAGAGACAGTGGGGATAGAACGAGAGGAAGAGCGGGGTACCGGTAGTGATGTAGGGAGACGCAGAAATTGTTGATTTTTGGAATTGTATGCAAATAAAGGTTGCAAAGGGCCGACTTAGCAATGGGACATTCCAAAACTAGTAACACATCAAGGAGAATTCTAAGAAGTTTCCTTTAAGATATTCAGGAAATATTCAGTACATTTTAACACTAATCAAAGGTAATGTTAACTGTGTACAAAACATACGGAAGGCCTATCTGTATTTACATATTTTTAAACAATTCAGGTTACAGTTGCATTAAAATTTGTAATACCAGAAACTGATTTACGGAAAACGAAACCCTTTATCAAGATTCAAAAAAGTAATAAATACCGTCAGCACCAACTTTTCAACAAAAAGACACTTAAAATCTTTTTAGTGGTCTACTAAACTTTAGTGGTATTTACTAAACTTTATTCAGCAACAGATATCTGATATTGTAATAAAAGGAATATATTTGCATAAAAGGCGCTACTTACTCCAGGGTCTTTACTTGTTCTTGGAGCAAACTGTTTTCACTAGTAAGAAGTTCAATGGATTCCTTTAAACTTGAGATTTCTGATTCCTAGTAGAAAAGCAGATAGTTTTAACTGTTATAGTTATAATAATAATATCAAACATACAACCAGAAGTGAAGAACTTATGACGGTCAGAAAGTACAGAGACTGAAAGACTATAGGGAGTCATATCTAGCCGTCCATGAGTCGCATCTTGGCGCTTCGACCACCCAGCCAGGTAGGGCGTTCCATCTTTGGATGACATGATTTGCAAAGAACAATTTTCTTATGTTCAACCAGTTGAAGGGTTTTTTCTAGCTTGAAACGATGCCCCTCTGGTTCCAGGAAAAGAAACCCGAAAGGTCAGCACCCCTCAGATCCGCGCAGAATTTTACAGACTAAAACGAGGTCTCCTCGGATACGTCGTTCCTCCAGTGTTGCAAGATTAAGTTACAACATTCTTAGATCGTAGCTTAGGAACTTCTGATGAAGAGGAACGGTCGTTATTCCTCGAAAATTCAAGTTGACTAAATCATTTCTAGTCTATAAGGTGGTGCTAGTGTAAGTTTATTCTACAAGATGTTGTTAACTCACCACTGTTATCGTCGTTTGCCGATATTCCAGAGTATACAAGGTTCGCAAGGTGTTAGCATCACGGCAGTGAAAAGTGTTTCTTAATTTGGCCAAGGACCATGTTGATCCACTTAGCAGCAGCAATACATTGGGCCGCTTGCTTGAGATCACTTGTCATAAAAACTCACAGCCTTTTGACTTTAGGAACACTCAGGAGGACTTTTATTACCACGATAGAAATTTCTTGGATTGTTATGACCAATATGTAGGATTTCGTATTTTGTTTCATTGGAAGAAATTTTGTTTTCAGCGGCTCAGAACAAGATATTATTGATATCTTCCTGAAGGGATCATGTATCAGCATAGTCGAGGAAAAAACGGGTAACCGTTTGTCACAGTGGTATTGGAAAGACATTATGTTAAAACAAAGTACACTTTACCACCAAGGAGAACACACAGTTCACATTTCTAAATTTTCGATGACTTATCTTTTTCATAAACAGCCATTTATTTTGAACACATTGTTCATGAAAAAAAAAGTTAACCTCAAAAATTGCTGAAAATGAGCTTGAAATGAGTTCATATCCTGGCTAAACCATCTTCAAAAAATTTAAGAACAAAAAATGTAGTTTGAATGGCAGATATAAATAAATAATAAGGCTAACCTATTTCCGTTGCTTTTTATTTTAAACTTGAAGTGGGAGTTAAACTGTTAACCAGTGAAGCCAAAGGTCGAAGCCATGTCGCTCAGCAATATTGTCACAGCAGACAAAGGCTTCGGCCTTTGGTCACAAAAGGCAATTGAAATAGGCTTGCATCTGTGAACACGGAAATTATTTGTCACGCTCACTTTTAAAAACAGGCTACTGTCCGTATCTTGCCAATTTTCCTGTCAAGAAAAATGAGTTCTCTGGTTGCATCCTCGTTATTTTCGTTTGCTTGCTTGAAAAGAACGTCCATGGCCCTGATATTTACAAGGTAATCGCACACAAATGGCATGGACTCCACTATTTACAATGCTGGGTTCAATATATACAATTTTGCGTCCACTTGCACAAATAGCATGGTCCTCGCAATATAAAAGGTCCATGTACTTTCATTACTTGCTTCTTTCACCTCCATCATCTGTTTTTTGAAAGTGAGCGTGATGAATAATTTCCGTGTTCAAGATATTTCCATGGAGTTTCAAAGTAATTCATGTAAGCCTAACGGTTTATTTTGTGCTTGTATACGTTATCACTAATAGAGCCCATTTGGTAGTCTGTCCTGTTATGGCAAGAGAGATACTAACTAAAATGTTATCTAAAAGAGAGAAAATTATGACACAGCGACAGCATTCTGTTATTTTCAAAATAACAGAATGCTGTGCATAACCGAAAAAAAAATACCAAAGTGATATAATCACAGAGTTATTTTCAAAATATCAGCGGTTGTACCAATTTTGAGTTTTTTTCACAGATGAAGGACTGAACATGTTTTCATCACTTCTAATAGCCATATCTACAGCTTGCATGTGGGACTGAATGAGGCTATGATGTATGATTGATCATACCTACTTTTATCAAATTCAGAAACCGAATCCAAAAAACCTTTTGCTGTACGGGAATTATAGTAAGCAGCAATAAACTTTTAAATTATTTCAAATATGCAGGCATGAAATAAAAACAGAAACCAAGAAGAAGGGCCTACAAATTTGAGAACTAGTTTAATATGATCCAATACTACAGACTAAAAAATAAAACATAACTAAAGACCCTTTTAAATTAAATTAAAAACTATTCCTTTTAAATCAAAACTGTTCCAGCCCCTTTGTTTTTTAGTACAAACCGAACTTTCTCTTTACCTGAAAGATTGACTGGGCCTTTTTGAAACTTTCATGCCCCCCGCCCGGGGGGGGGGGGGGGGGGGGGCTGACCTGTTTAAGCTATTAATGTGAGACTTTCCAGGCCAGCTACACTGGCTATTTCATACCCTCTTTACCATCACCATGTTGCAAACGGTGCATCAGAATTTCCAGGCTTTTTGCAAACGGTGCATCAGAATTTCCAGGCAAGTTGTAAATGGTACATCAGAATTTCCAGACATGTTGCAAACGATGCATCAGAATTCCAGGTTAGCTACACTGGGTGTTTTATAAAACAACCACCCCCTGCCCCAATCCCCATGTTGAAAACAATGCAAACTTCCAGCCCAGCACGCTGGCTGTTTCATAAATCAATCCCCCCCCCCCCACGTTGGAAGCGGTGCATCAAACATCATCCTTGCTGTTACTTATTTTGGGCTGGTTAAGAAATGCTGATAGCAGTGAGAGAACTCATCTGTGCATCTTTGTGAGTTTTGAATATTTAACTGAGTTTCACTAATCATTTAATTTTAATCTTCCAGCGGTTTACGCCAGCGGTTTATGCAACGTTTAAACAATTATTTTTAGCTGGCTAATTAACGCTGATTGAGTGAGCGAACCGGACTATGTATTTTTGCACGTTTTGAATATTTATCCGGTTTTTGCCAGCTTATACATCGGTAAAATTGTGTTGATGCTCAAACTCAAAAGTCAAAAATACTCATCAGTATTTTGGGACTTTTCGATAGGCATTTGGTCCATATAGGTGTAAAAATATGGTGCTGCTATCTTCTTCAGGCTTTTGTAAACATGCTTTCTTCAGTTATTTGCATTGCTGTTGCGCTAGCTCAACGAGGAATATATTAAAAAAACGTGGCGCTCGTAGCCCTCAATGTGTGTTAGGCCGGGCTGGCTGTAGTTGTCGTTGTGTATCAGACAGTGTGTGTGCGCTGTCATGGCAGTGCCACTTCCTAGTCAGGTGATCACCAAGTTGCCAACTGATTATACACTCGATCGATGGGTTTGAGGGTCCTTGCAGGTTCATGAGACATCCACCCTCTGCAATTTCATGTTGAATTGCTAGTGATTCTATTCCTCTTAAATGTCGACCACGTTTGGAGTTAGAGACAATTACAGTTGACGTTTTATTCCATGCCATGATCAGTATTCATGCAGTGATATGCGATGCTGTTGGTTAACACTTTATTTCTTATAGCTACCATGTGCTGTTTTAACACTATCTCTCCCTTCCTTTCGCCTATATATACAGCATCGCAATCACCGCATGGTACTCGGTATACTCCCTCAGGGGTGTTGGTGATGCCTTGAAGCTTTTTATCCATTTCCTTCTTGTCTTGTGACCTGCCGAATCTTGCCTCACTCTGCGCCTTGGGTTACTTCAGGAGATGTGATTAAATTCTTTCCTCCTTTCACAAACGAATCAATGCCTCTCTCAGGATTTTCCTAATATTTTCACTTACACCTCTAAGTATGTCACTCCAACTCTCTCGCAACTCATTCTATTTGGTGTTATCTTCCCCTCTTGTTCTTTTCCCTCCAAGATGGCATCTCTCTCAGCCTCGACTATGCCTATGGCCTGTTTTCTCAACCTGCTTAACAGTCCCGGTGGGCAGCCTAACTCAATGAACCTCCCTGTTCCTGCGTAAAGGAAAGGGTGGGCAATCTCATAAGCGCTGGTGTGTCGTACCAGTCGGATTAAATCATTCTTAGCAATGTTCCTAAGTTGATCTGTTGGGTGACCTGAATCATAGGTAAGCCCCTCCACGAGAAGGTAGGTTTAACATATGGGGCGAAGAAGGAAAGAGAACAATCCGTAGTCCTGCTTTATCGAAGATCCAAAAATGGGATGGATCCATTTTCTTCTTTTTCAAAGGTAAACTTGGTTTCCTCCCGCCACCCATTCAGTTTGGTCAGGGCTGCTCCAACTATGAGTGAGTGAGAGTAAGGCAAGATTCAACAGGTCAAAAGAAAAGAAGGAGATGGAGAAAGAGCTTCAAGGCATCACCAACACCCCTGAGGGAGTATATCGAGTACCATGAGGTGATTGCGATGCTGTATATACAGGCGAGACAAGGAAGGGAGTGATAGAAGAGTTAAATAGCACATGGCAGATACAAGAAATAAAATAGTTGCCAACAGCATCGCATGTCACTGCATGAGCACTGATCATCACATGGCATGGAATCAAACGTCAACTCTTAATCGTTTCTAACTCCAAACGTCAACGACAGTTAAGAGGAATAGAATCACTAGCAATTCAACATGAAATTTCAGAGGGTGGATCTCTCATGAATCTGCAAGGATCCTCAAACCCATCGATCGAGTATATAATCAGTTGGCAACTTGGTGATCACCTGACTAGGAAGTGGCACTGCCATGACAGCGAACACACACGGTCTGATACGCAACGACAACAACAGCAAGCCCGGCCTAACGCACATTGATGGCTACAAGCGCCGTGTTTTTTAAATACATTCCTCGTTCAGCTAGTATAACAACGATGTAAATAACTGAAAAAAGCATGTTTACATTAAGCCTGAAGGAGATAAGAGCACTATATTTTTACAGCTATACGGACCAAATGCCTACCAAAAATTTGCTAATACGAAACGAAACTGTTACGTTTACCTCCCTCCCACCTCCCCAGTCGCTGGCGAGTTCCAGCCACAAAAGACACAGTTATATGAGAGCATGAGGGGAGTGGAGAAGAGGACACTGGAAGTGAAGCGTGGGTTTTGCATGTACACAAAGTGGGTAAGTACAAAGGTGCCGAATGCGAAACAAACATCCAAAAAGTAACACAGTTTTTGTCGGATTCTACTCGGAGAACTCCAATTCTCCTGCGAGAACAAGTTCTCTGGTATAATTTCCATTTCTTACTTATCTTTTATGCTTTTAGTTTTTCTCAGTATCGTAGTTGCCTTACATAGAAATGGCGCTACGTCTTATTTTAAGTACCGTAAACTAGTGCTATAACGGTTATCCGTTTAAACGAAAATTAACGTGTATACGTTTTTCTATATTGCTAAACGAATACGCGAATCTGACTATTTATCTCACAACAGCACAAAGGTTTAATTCAATAAACGTTATTTTGTGACTTTATTTGGTAGTTAACGTTAAAACTACCAGAATATTAGCTGCTTTCGCTGCATCTAACTTGTTCGGCAGCTGTAACACCTGAACTTCCGGTTTTAGTGGGGAAATCGAAACCAGCTTCAGTTAGGCTTAAGTTGCAACAGGTTTTAACCGTGGTCACCGGAAAAGTAGCGGGATACTGCAGAATGGATGAAATATTATCACCACGTAAGCCAATTAAACAATTAAACTTTTTTTTAAACAATTGTCTACAAATTGTTCAAAACAACTAACCACTGGATGGTTAGACAAAGCTATATTCGAAAGCGTGCCGAATGATCTGAGATCGTAAAACAATCGCAATGTGTGAGGATTTCCCGCGATTCCTGCTTATTTTTTTAAATTTAGGCTGCTGTTTAACATTTGTTTTATTTCAGAATAAATACGATTTGTTTACATAACGTGTGATTCGTGTTGCTTAGTTTTTTTAACTAAATTAGCAAAACGTAGTTGTTGAATTTTATGTTGACATTTTTTTTTGTCTAGTTTGCTGCGTTGTTGTTGTTATGAACGTTAGATTTTTCACAGTTTTCGGTTAACCGAACGTTTAATTAGGTCGTTTAAATGTTTAGCAAATTACACGGAAACTGCTAGCACTACCGTAAACTTCTTCAGCTGTGGGTTTTCTGCAAACTGGATGACAACTTCTTTGAGTTCCATACTGCAAACTGATATAATTTTTAGTTGTTTAGTAAATATAAAAATAAATTACTAATATATTCTTTACCTACCAATTTATGTTGAATGATGGCAAAATGTAGTAAATCTTCTTCATCCAAGCTGGCTTGCACGCCCAAGGAATGATAAACAGCATGTGGGCGAGTATGATGGGCAAAATCACGATACAGGCACAGAAGCTCAGGTGGTTTGGATATATTCAGTCCTACATCATCCCAGTCTTCAAAATCCTGGTTACAAAATAGGACCAAGTTAGCACAAAGCAGAATTCTGGCTAATGATGAAGAGCGAGCTTTTAAGGCTAAGGATTCCCACACAAAAAATGAACAAAACAACCCAGACAGTCCCAGACAGTCTTTTAATAAGCCAAGAGGATGTGAGGTCAAATATTCCAATGGCACACTATTTTAAGCAAGCTGTCCTAAAGTATTCGATAAGGCCCTCATTTGCACATTATCAGTATTAATAATTATCAAAACTGAATACAGTATTTTAGTTATTATGTAGCCTATATTCCCAATGATATTGTCAAGTTATCAAGAGGTTGGCCATCAAAATTCAGTGAAGTATCAGTAAGATGGTCTATCACTAAAGATATAAATCGCTGAAGATGTGAGTGACTGAAGTCCGGCATTTATATATCACGCCGCTCATGGCACACCCATGCATGCCCTCTGTGAATCGTAAAGAATGTCGTATTTAAAATTTTGGAAACTTCTCTACTCTGGTATTACGAAATCCTTTTGTAGACGCTTCTAGAAACTCCCACCTAATGAATCAGCCAACCCTGCAACATCCCTCTGTTGCATCATATCCAACTCTCGCTCATGGTGGTTTCCCAATTATACACGCGAGTATCACCTTGCAAACACATTCTTTAAATAGCTGAATTAAGAGACAGCTACTAGTTAACACCTAGTACAACCATCACAGCACAATTACAAAATTGAAATAGTGGTCACAGGAGACGACGTTTACATGTTTCTACATGCAAGACGAGGTGAATCGCCAACAAAATCTTGATACTGGCTGCTTCCTTAACTTCTACTTTTTTTTCGTGTTTCAGGCCACCATGCACAGCTGGATGCATTAACTACTCACTACAGCATAGGCTGTAACGAACAAATGAAATGAAACTACTGAAACTACCCGCCCAAAAAATACCTGATGACGTCAAAACGGGATCAACTATCACCTGTTTTCTTGACGGCTATCAACTTCATACTGATATAGACATCGTATACCAATGGTCGCTTAAATGGCAGTTGCCCCTTTCGCAATCTAAATGCTATGTTTTCCACGTGGGTGCCTCCAATCCTTCATTGTCCTATGACCTAGGTGGAACCAATTTACAAGTTGTTGACTGTAGTCGAGACCTAGGGATTTGGTTCTCTAAGGACCTATCATTTTCTACACACTGCACGAAGATTGCAGCTACAGCTTATCGCAGACTATCAATGATTAGGAAATGCTTTGAGGCCACTAGCGCTGATATACGGATGTGGGCCTTTAAAGTCTTTGTAAGACCCCTTTTGGAATACACGAGCCCAGTTTGGTCCCCCCACCTACTGGGTGATATTGATCGCCTTGAGGCTGTACAGCGAACTTTCACCAGAAGCCTGCCTGGCTTCAAGACCCTTCAGGCCAGTTCTCGCCTTCGTAAGGCCGGACTGGAACCACTAGAGTTGCGTAGGATTAGGGCAGACCTAATAATGACTTTTAAGATTTTGCATGGATTAATGCCGATCGATCTACCCTTTTTCGATCAAGCTCCCTCTTCATCCACCAGAGGCCATTCCCTGATGCTGCGTGTCAAACTCACACATCTGGGCTGTCGGAAATCATTCTTTGCCGTGCGCGTAGTTCCAATTTGGAACTCACTACCCGAAGAGACGGTCTCTGCCGCGTCAATCTCAATCTTTAAGAAGAAGCTACTGAGCTGTGATCTCACTAAATTCCTTAAAAGGACTTACTGACATACTCCTTTTAATCACTCTTCCATAATACGAATTCACTTCTTCTCTCTTTTCCTTTTAACGCTGGGAACGGTATTAGTGGCCTGCCCTTCCGTAATCCCACTCCCTTTTTTGATGAGAGTAAACATATTATTATTATTATTATTAATCTTACTGGTATACAGCCAGGATCACCACTTTTTACAATGAAATTATGCTGCGCTCTGCATTTAGGAATCATTATGATGTAACGTCTGCCAGAAATAAAATACCATGGTTTGTTCTACCATGGTGAAGGAAAATCTAAATGCTAACGGGGCTATACTGCAACAATATTCAATGATGTATGGCAACCGAAAGCATGGCACAATTGTTTGGCTGAACTGAACAAGTGGGCCATCATTAGGCCTTAAGCCTCCCCCCCCCCCAACTGTGTCCATCCGGGTAGAATCAGTTGCTTGATTATACCAGCTTTTACCCGATTTACTTCTGTGGGTTTCAACTCAAGAAACAGATTTAACACCTATTCCTAACCTTACTTCAACTTTAAGATTCTAACAAAGAACATAGAACTAATGGGATAAAATTAAATCAGTAAATAAAAAAAATTACACACCTGTTCTTCATTTTCATCAGATAAAGTAATGGACGTAAGCTTGTAATTATGCTTCAGTAAATATTCATTCACTAGAAAGTTAACCGCTCGCTTTTCGTGTGGCTTTATTGGCTCATCCACAACAGGGCGTTCTATGTTTGTATCTGGGGTGTTGCCTTCTGATTCTGTAAGCAAAAAGAGGCACATAGATGAAAAAGTTTGAAACTCGAATGCTACAAGTGGCACCTAATTTGACTTCACTTTCAGCATATTCAAACCACTCAATGTAAAGAATGTATTACCACAAAACTTGCTCATGCAATGGGGAAATCAGTAAATGTAATAACACCAAAACTAATATGCAGGGTTAGGGTGTTAATTTTCTTACAACTATCCCGTTACAACTTATTTAATCCTTCCTCACACAGACCTAACGAGTAGAAATGTATGCCGATTTAGATATACATGTACGTAGATTCACAGTTTCTGCTGTGGCAAAGTAGTAATTCCTTGCATGTGAGACTTATTTTCTGCAGCATAATTTTCTGTGATAATAATAAAACAAATTCAGCACATCAAGATGTTTTCTTTCCCGGATTCGTATCATGCTTGTTGTAAAAAAAAATCCTAAAGCTCTGGATGCCAACTGTTGACCGAAATGTGCATCATTTTATGACAGTCGACAATCCTACCGGTTTTTATAGGAAACTATCATACTACAAAAACAATCTGCCTTTATGGTTCTAATGATGGTTTTTCATGATTCTCACCACCCACCCCTGCCTAGGCCAAAGGAAAAAATCCACATGGGAATCTACCACCATACTTCAGGTCTAGCCTAAATGATTAAAGGGCAATTACATCCATTTTGACATGCATGCTTTACTTTTGGATCATTTACACAATCACTAAACACAAGAATTGCAGTAAGAATACGTTACGTACGTCCGATACAACAATTTAAGTATTCCATCACCAAAACACGACATGGAACCCGCCATGTTTTGCTGGAACACGCAGAAATTAATGCCGACTGTATGTAGTGGCCAGCTAAGGCCGTCGGATGCTTGAGCTCTCACAACAGCCAATAGAGCTATCTTAATCGGCTGCGAGTCGAAATCGAAAAGTGACATCTGTCGGCATTAATTTCTGTGCGTTCCAGCAAAACAATGGCGGGCTCTGTATCGTGTTTTGGTGATGCGATAATTATATTGTTATATCGGAAGTACGTAACGTATTCTTACCGCAGTTCTTGTGTTTAGTTATTGTGCAAGTGATCCAAAAGTAAAGCATGCATGTGAAAATGGAAGTAATTGCCCTTTAATTACTAAGGCTGTACTGAACAGATTTTGGCAGATTTTGGGCTAATCGGCAAACAAAAACCTACAGACTTTATTTTTGCCAGGCCCTTGACAATAAATAAATTCTGTTTCACCACATGTGTGTTACCTTTTGTTTTAATTTAGGCTAGGCCTACAGGTTTTACATTGTGTAGGCTAAGGTTAATAATGGACTAATATTTACTTTTCTTTGGGTAAAAAAAAATTTATTCCAATGTTTGCATTGGCCTATAAATTTGTTAGACTACAAGTTTGTGTAAGCCAGAAAAAAAAAATTGTTGAAAATCGGTAGCGACCGCTTCGGTTAAATCGGCTCGGTACACCAATCAATTTGGAGCTAATCGGATCGGAATCTGTTCGGCAGAAAAAATTCTGTCGGTACAGCCTTATGAATTACATTCATCACTAAGACAGATACGCAAACCAAAATTGCAGCACAAATCCACAGTCGAAGTTGCACAGCAGGCAAATTTTCGGTGATATCACTAGTATAATTATTTGTCAGTATGTCACCGTCTTCAGGCCACTCAAAACACTATTTTAGTTTACAATTAAATTCCACATGTTGCAAAATTATGTACAAAATTTGAAATCCCCCCATGTCTCAGTTGTCACTGGATGTGTCACTTTGCACCCTAGTGGGCATTTGTAGCCAGACAACCCACTTTGCATTAGGCGAGTTGATAAATCTGGAGTGCCAGGCTGAGCCACATGCGGATATGCCTGCTTGGGTGTTCATGAGTAGAACACCCCCGTGGCACACTCATTAACACCCAAGAACTGCTTAATCTGCAAATGGCTCAGCTTGTCACTCCAGATCTGTCGACTCGCTTCAATGCAAAGTGAGTTGACTGGCTAGGCCTACTAGGATACAAAGTGATGCAACTGAGACGTAAGGGGATTTCAAATTGTGTATGTAACGGCTTTCTCCTGATGAACAACTTGTGAAATTTAATTGTAAACTAGTGTTTTGAATGGCCTGAAGAAAGTGATAAGACTCGCACGTAACTATACCAGTGACATCACCGAAAATGCATCTGCTGTGCAACTTCGACTGTGAATTTGTGCTGCAATTTGGGTTTTGCACATCTGTGTTCATGATGAATGTAATTGTCTAACAAACCAAAGTAGACTGTCGCTCAAGATTATCTGTCCTAAACACATGATCTCATTCTTCTTTTACTTATCACTTTTAATGGAGACTGTACACTAGAATACAGGAGGAGGGCGAGGTCATACGGTACACCTGCATGGTCGAGTATTTTATGAATTACAATTCTCCTGTAAAAACAGGATTATCATTATCATTCTTAAAGCTGAACCGATATCAACTTCACCGATCCAGTTTTGAAAATTTGTAATAGCTGTATCCAAAGTTAAATTCCTAATTTTTTTTTATCTATGATCTAGTTTTCTTAAAACCTCCAATAATTATTAAAATTAAAAATACTGTATTATTTTATACGCCAACGGTTAAAAGACATTTTAGCTAGGAAGATATGCGGTGATTTACTGAGCAAAACGCACACCGTAACCTCGAACGGGTCCAGAGTTATCGTTATTTATGCGAAATTGCCAATACCGATACTAAAACTATTAGCAACTGATTCGCTCCAGTATTGGTACAGCCTTATTCATTCACATCATCCCCCAGCATTTATAGTGATGGGCTGACGGATCGTTAGAAAGTCACCACCTCACACTCTACCCAAAAGTAACATCACCAATCAAATACTTTCCCTCTCTGGTCCTTTACTCGCAACCTCAACTAGTCATGTTTCCAAACCTCCAGCAGTCATCACTGGCCAACACTCAGCATACTACAGCAGAGACTCAGGCAACCTGGAAACTCAACCCTTTTTTCCCCCATTAAAAACTCCTCAAAGCAGCTTTAAATGGTATGGTGAAAAATAATTAAAATCGGATGCTTTTGTTACCAAATTTTAAAAAATCCCAAATTTACGAAAAGAAACATAATACATAATATTAGTACTGTACTGGTATAATTGCTGTAACCTTACAGAAATACATCACTAAAAAAGTCACAATGCCAAGTCACCGGGTGTCTTATAATGCTAAAGTACTTGCCACAACAGAACAATAAAAACAAACGTACACTAGAAAGGCACTACTACAAGTATTTTGAAAATAAACTAATTACCATTTCTATCACTTACCGGCGGCAACTGTAAGGTTAGCACGTAAAGACTTAATGGTTTCTTTAGCCTTGCGTAGTTCAAATTCCAGAACTTATGAAAAGAATATAAAACCAACAGATTAGTTAAAGCTGTGTAACGTTTTACACAACATAAAGTAACAATAATTCTAACCTGCAACCCGTTCGTCCACTTGCTTTTCTCCATCGTCAGAATATCTGGCAAAGTCCAAAGAATCGAAAGTCTGTACACTTGATGTCCGAGCTACAAAAATCAACAAAAAAAAGCATTGGTAAGAACAATTAGGAAAATTGAAAAAACCACTAACATCAGAGGCCTAAATGCCACAGAGTAAGATGCACATAATAGTGAAAATTAAGCTAATCACAATAACAAAACTGTAAACCACCATTATACCCTAACAGTGCTGAAGTGGAATGCTTGTTTCAAAATGACTAACTGGTTGTAGTTCAAAGCTCTTTTTCTCCATGCATTCATTTTTGGCAGGAGTGGGATGAATGCATGCCATGCCATTTTTACACGAACCCCAGTTCAGTCTGAGACAACCCTTTCCAATGAATGTCATCTAGCAGCAGCAGCTACTTTGCAGGTAAACCTTAGAAAGCAATTGCCATTTCCTAAGTTTGGAACATGGGAAGAACAAGTGTCTCTCGTCCGATTTTAATTATTTTTTTTTTTGTTAATGAACTAAGAATTACATGCTGAATAACGTTTTCCTCTTCCATTTTTGGGGCAAAGGCACCATTTGGGCTTGGTGAACGGTCAAAGTTAGCACTTCGGGAGTTTGGCGTGACATCATCCATGTTGCCGGCAGGCTAGCCGACTCCACGCAGGGAAGCATGCATTAACTGCCCCACTATGAAACAACAAACTCCAACCAGTTCCTTACAAGTGAACGCCAAACAAAAGCCGGTACCTATAACCTAACCTAACCGACAATAACAACAAAACCACGCGCAACTGACAACAACCCGCCTACCTGAACTGTATACGAAAAAATAATGTATAAGCTATCAGAGACACAAACGAACGCGGTGAGGCTAGAAGACAAAGAGTCCGGTTTTGATTAATTTCTGTAGGCCAAACGAAGCCTTTGCCCCAAACATGGTATGGGAAAATGTTGTTCAGCTGATCATTTTACGTAATTCTAGCGCAACATGAAATTGATCGGTGAGGAGACACCTATTCTTCCCATAAGCCCTAAGTTTCTACTTACCACTTAGCCAACAAACCAAAAACAATGCATTTTTTTAACCTTATACTGCGCCGTAATATTGAATAACTGTGATTGTGTAGCCTAGTAAACTCGATGTCATAGACTTTAAATTGTTCTGTTTCCGAGATATTGTCTTGCTAGTTGCCATTTTGGAGTAGGATTAAAATCCAAGCGGGTGACTGTTGGTTTTCATTCAGCAATCAACACTGTCAAGACACGCCTAACGCACCCAACCAAATTACAACATGGCCAATTCTTGAACTAGGGCTATTTTTTGATAGGAATTTCAGTCGTAACCGCCATGCTAACAGCACTTCGGAAGAATTGTAACAAGACTAGGAATGCCACTAACTCTCTATATGGCTAAAATCAGTCTGTGCAGATTTATGAAGCATGAATGGTAAAACAGCAAAGTTACCTTACCCCACGTGGCTCCCATACTATTTTCATTTGCCAACAGCAGCACTGTGACTTGAACGTGATCGGGGCAAGTTCTTTGTGAGCAGATTCTCACCACATCGAACTCAGAAACTTGCCTGTCTGGAGTAGTTTGATACAAAGCTTGATAATATCATGTGCGTGGCATGTCATCACATCAGCCAGTTAGAAGCTTGAATACACTAATTTTGTATTGTATTAAGGCAGCAGGGTTAACATAACTACGTTGAACATCAGTGTACGCTGTACTGCCTTATCTTTTTTGCATTATGAAATAATCTAAAAATGTCAACAATTGACAGTCGAAAATTTGAAGATAATGTACTGGTTCTTTTATTAATTTGAAATTGTGCGTAGTAAACGAGTGCTACGAAGATTATGAAATGACTTTAACCCCTAGAAGAACACTATGTACGTGCTTTTGTATCTTTTATTTAAGTCGTTCTACGCTTAGGCCAGAAACGCTATTCAACGTTAGGTATGTTTTAGCTTGTAGGCCTGGACGCTATCCACTCGGTTTTACTTTACTTACTGAAGTCGGATTCCCCAGAAACCCTCACAAATCTTGCTTTCATTATCCCTGGAATAATTTTAACTTTCGTGTCAGGCAGTCCAATATGTGCACCATAGTCAGTCGTGGGATTTGATATGGCATCCACTGGCTAGTACCTAACCACTGGCTGACTGTCTACGTTGCTCAGACCCCTCATAACATTCTTCATGAGCACTGGACCTTAGGTACGTATATGCAAAGTTCTCAGCGTCCCTCCCACATTTGGCAACCAAGAGCAAAGTATTCCTTGTCCCAGCCCCACCTCGTTCCCAGCATTCAGGACGATTCACAAGCTCCACACCCCCTCCCCCAATCTCCTATCCTTAACATTTCAAAGGTGGTTTTGTTTTGGGGGTCAAAACAAAGCTTTTAAATGATTTGGGATTTTCGTAGAAACCAGTCAAACAAAAGTAATTAATATCAAAATAACAACCTATCAGGTCAGGAGCAATCCTGTGTTTATTAAACACAGGAATAATTTGTATTGATTTATTGCATTATTAATGCAAACGGCGATTGAAAGCGGTGACGAACAATGTGTGTGCTTGCACACGGCCTGGCTTTGGACCCGTTGTGGGACGGCCACTTGTTCCTCTCTTAGTAATCCTTACTGATTGACAAGCACGAGCCAAGTGTTTTGCTTTGTGTTGCTGTCCTGGCGATTGTGTTTCTGACACTGCCATCCCAGTATTTGCGCCACCCGGTTACTAAACTTTTTCTGCGGGAATGCCACAGACTATAAAGTTAACCAAGCCTACACGGGACCCTAGCGGTAGTCGCATGTGCTTAGCGCCTCTGCTAATGGTTTGAGTGCGAAGAAGCACAGAGGCAAAGAAACACGATAGGTGTTAGCCGCACGTAACGTCATGGCCACGCCAGCACAGGATATCCATTAACTTCCTAATGTCTACGCTAAGCTATTTTTCCCTTTTGCTTAGGAGTTTGTTTTGGAGCTTGCCTATTCAACCTCAGACCCACACGTACGCTAACACTTCCAAAATACCTAAACTAATAAAGCTAAATTAATGAAACTGCAGCGGGACGATATAAACAAAACACCCGTCAGGCCAGTCTACGGATTCTACCAAAAAAAAACAAACAATTGGGAAGGGGGCGGGCCGCTAGGCCACAACTGTTGGACAATCGCAAAGACGTCGACCTTTTCTCGCTGTTACATTTTAAAGTATGAATTGAACTGAAGTGTATATTACTAACGTAATCCAGGTGATAATTCAGGTTTTTCCTGGGCCTGTTTTTCGAAATTTCCAGGATTCGAGAAAAAGTCCCGAAGTCGGGGCGATTCCTGGCCACTTTCCAACAACTCTGTGTGCAGCTCTAACGCAGTTAAAAGGAAATTATCGGCTATCAATTTTACGGCGATATCGTCGAACGATATTGATGGCGATCGGAAGCTGGCAATTTCTTTCTTGAAATGGTCTTCGACTAATTCATTTTCAATAAAATCATGAGTAGGACTCGGATTTCGTTCTCCGTCCTCCGCCATCTTCCCCCATCACTAACGAAAACGGAAAACGGAAGTTTTAGGAACACCCGAAAGGTTTTAATATTTGTTGTACTTGAATATTGAAATTTGAGTTCTCTAAAGTTATTATTATTTAATAATAATATCTTTAATGGATTGCTAACATGTGTTTGTATTGGCACAATCATCGCTTTATTCTTGCTAAAATGTATTTTTTTAAATAAATTTTCGTATAGACTTGCCTACCTAAAATTGTTCAAATAATCATTTTTGTAATGTAAATGAAATATGTAAACATAATTTACTGTTGATAAGCTGATCTGTACGTGTTTTTGAATGAACTGTTTAATCGGATTGTGGATGTGTATCACATTTTACATTCAGCGCCATTATTACGTAACTACTGTTTTCGCGCGAAAGTGAGGCGTGAAGTTTGGAGGGGAAAGCAACGCGGTAACAACATGTCTCAATCGAAAGTGACGGCGTATTTTACCTCAAGAAAGAAAGCTTCTGGATTAGCATCTTTGAAATCCAAAGGATTACGGTCTGGTCCGGATGTGATCGGACAACATGTAAGTTTGGGGTTTAACGTAAATGCTTTTCTTGCTTATCTTTGAACTTTTGGTACTTGCATTGCATGCAGGTAGGATTATCTTGGATATGCATCTTGCGTGTATTGTAAATGGCTCGGAAGCTTGTTTATAAGCCGCAGAAAAGAAGTGAAACTCGATTGACCTTGGAAACATCCTATAGAAATTCATTGCTGGTCATTGTCTATCGAATTAAGAGAGGTATTTCATAGGCGATATCACGTGATCTTTTCCATTAACTAAGACACGGTGGGTGACGATATTCGTTTATCGATCTTGATTGATTCATAACGTGAAGTTTTGAATTGATGGAACGCAGCCATCCAATAACCGGCTCAAGTTTTAACACAAACGACAAAAAATGAAAGGGTAGTTTAAGTAAGCAAGTTGTAAGTAAACAAACTCCCCGTCGTAGCATCCGGGAATGGCAACAAAAGCCAGTGTGACCTGCACCTTGGCTAGTTTCACCTATTGCCCCCGGATATTACGACGAGAATTTGTTTATTTATCAGAAACAAAACCCAAAGAGGTGAACGAACCCACTAAGTTTTAGCCCATCAAAATAGTTATATAGGAATAAAAATGGCTGCCATCACGTTTTCTACATGGTGTAACCATCTAATTCTAGGCATACCATTAAACCTAACCCATGTCTGACGAAAAAGCGTACACCTTAGAAAATAGAAAGAAGCGATATGATCCCACCAATGACCAACCGCCAAGCTAATCCCAGAGTCAGAATCGGCTTTTATTCGTAGCCATCAGATCATAGGTTAAGTGGAAAACTTTACCACTGTTACCTAGGATTATTAGTTGTTGGGGAGGATGCGTCATTCGCTGCGATGGATGTCTCACTGGTATGAGAAGCTATTTAGTGCACTTCGCAGCGCCCTCCTAAAAACATTGGCGTTACTCGGCGGAAAAAATGGCGGCAACGAAGCGATACTCGTCTGACTCACCTTGGTGCTATTTTGTAACGGCCACCTACTATTTACGATATGATCGGCTACGATCAATTTGCTACGGATTACTAGAAAAGAAAACATAAGAAACGAATGGCAGCGCACACTAAATTTAAACCCTAAACGAATATTTTGTTTTGAAAGAGGCTCGAGCTCGTATAGACCTGCCGAGCTCAGCCAAGAGGGGCAGCTGTGCTGGCTTCCATGCATCGAGTCCAACCTACCGCATCTCTGAGGCCCTCTAGTGAGGTTTTTAAGTTTCAACACCAAACGTCAAGCTTCCGATCGCCGGCGCATTCTCCGCTGTTTTGAATCTCGCGCTGCAATCGCACCGAAAGCCTTCTCACGCGAGCTGTACAGCCGAGGAAGCAGGCCGTCAGTTAGAAAGTAGCATCCACCAAAACACCTAATAATCCTAGCTGTTACTACGGGCAGCAATGGTAAAGTTTTTCATTTAATGTCTGAAATAATAGTCGGTGGTATATAGAATTATTACGGTAGTTGTTAGAGAGGATGCGATTTTGTAACGGACGGCTGCTCAGCTACGCAACTCTTTTTAGAAGGCATGCGGCGCGATTGCAGCACAAGATTGAAAACAACGGCAGAATGTGCGGGTGATGAAAGACTACGATTGGTGTAATACTGGAGGACGTCTGAGCTGCAGCCGTTTGGACTCCGATCTTGCAGGGAAGCCAGACCCAGTATAGCTAACCTTCTTGGCTTACGCTCAGCAGGTCTATTCTAGCCTCTTTAAAGAGAAAATAATCGTTTAGGGGTTAAATTTACTGTGCGGCAGCATTCGTTTCTTATGTTTTTCTTTGTAGCAGTCCGTGGCAAACTGATCGTAGCCGATTACATCGGAATTAGTTGGTGGCGATTAAAAGATCCCAGTAAGTAGTGCCAGACACGCATTGCTTCATTGCCGCCATTTTTTCTGCCGCGTGATGCCGTCATTTTGTAATGTTCTATTGTTGCGAGGTAGCGTTCCCTCCCGCGCTGCCACCTCGATGGGGCTGTTGTCCCTGATGAGCGAGCTCAGTAAGGGAGTTGGTCGTGTGGCAGCGATGCGAGAGGACGCGCGACGTGTGCGCTCTCCCGTCCGCCGTAAGTGCCGGAGATTGTGATGTTTTGTGGAATAAACCAGGTTGGTTTAAATAAATAAATAAATAAATAACTTGTCGCATAAGCAACTTGAGTGGGAAGGGCCCATTGCGGTCCACTGACTCCCACCCAAACTAAAAATTATTTAAAAGGAAACAATAAAATACAAAGCACGCTGCAGGTCAGGTCAATTCACGTCACAGAATAAGTAAAATACTGAACAGTTATAAAGTAACTGGAGTCAAATCAACATGTGCTTAATAATAATAAATAAAACACAGTAAGAGGCAATAAAAAAGTAAACCAGAAAAATACATATTAAAAACCTTTTAAAACATTTAAAAACCATATAAACATAGTTAAAAGGCAATAAAGCAGTGAACTGAAATTTAAAAGCGCATCAAAAACCTTTTTAGGTCACATCTGGACAGCCTACTTTTAAAAGTAGGTAAATTAGGTGCCTTGACCACCTCATCAGGAAGGGCATTCCATGGTACGACAACTCTGTTTGTCCAAAAATACTTGCGAGTATCACAGTTAGCTTTGTTAACCATTAACTTATAGGAATGACCGCGAGTTCTGTCACCGACACGTAATTCAAAGAAAAAGGAGTAATCAAAACCTATTAAATTGTGCAAGAGAGAATGTTAGATGCAAGTCTGCACGAAGTCGACGTAACTCCAGCGAATCAAGAGCTAAAAACTCAAGTCGTTCCTCATAAGTTTTGTTTTTTAGACCACTAAGTGATTTGGTAAAATGTCTCTGCACAGATTCAATGATGTCTATATCTCCTAAGAGGTGCGGAGACCAAACAGGACTTGCATATTCGAGAATGGGTCTAACATAGACTTTGAAAGCCCAGATCAAAGTTTTGTGATCGCCTGAAGTAAATACTTTCTTAATCATTGCAGCTCTTTGACGTGCCAACTTGACGATATTTCGACAGTGGACACTCGATTTCAGATCGTGTGACAGCCAAATCCCAAGATCCTTTATTATTCTAGGTTCGGGAAGCATTTCCCCTGGTATAAGACCATATTTAAAGCCAGTATTTGTGCGGCCAACATGGAAAACACAGCACTTTTGGGATGCAATCGGTAGTTGCCACATATTGGCCCATTTTACAATCTCGCATCCTGTACTAGCAAGAGAAGCTGAATCGGACGTATCAATAACGGCACTAGATACTTTAAGATCATCTGCAAACTTTTTCAGATCCACAGATGCACTAGTGGAGGTTAGATCGTTTAAAAAAAGAATAAAAAGTAAAGGGCCTAATACCGAACCCTGAGGCACGCCACTAACAACAACACAGACTTCTGACGCTGTGCCTTCAACAAACACTGACTGGGTACGATTGCACATAAAGTCAGCAAGCCACGTAAGTATTTCGCCCTTGAATCCACAGTGTTTGAGTTTGGCGATGAGCTTGCTGTGCACAACAGATTCAAATGCCTTCGCAAAATCAATGTAAATTGCGTCAACTGGAATACCATCGTCAATACAGCTCGTCCAATGTTCAAGAGTTGAAAGGAGTTGTAGAATAGTAGATCTTCCCGGTAAAAATCCAAACTGATCATCAGCCAGTATGTGATTTTCTTCGATAAACGATAGCATCGAATTCCGAACAATCCTCTCCATAACCTTGCATGGTACAGAGGTCAGTGCAATTGGCCGATAATTGCTGGGATTTGAAGCCTCCCCCTTTTTAAATATTGGGACGACTTTAGCCGTTTTCCAGATTTTGGGTAGTTTCCCAGTAGTAAATAATAAATTAAAAATTTGAGAGAGGGGTTTACAAATCTGATACCTAATCTCTTTATATATCCGTGGCCAGAAACCCCAGTCGGGGGGTTAATCCCGACACTATTCCGGTGACCATTTGACCAGAATAAACATTATTATCTAGGATGGCATAAGGGCAATCAATTGTATAATACACTAATTATGCACTAAATAGGTAGGCTAAATAATGAGCAATCATTCATCTAATACTGGGCCTTTAATCAACACTGGCGTACACAATATTGACCCCACAATATGGCCAATTAAATCAGTGACAGATTGTTATAATTTGATGCATCGATTACAGTTATTCGGCAATGAGTTGAACGAATGGCATTACGGATTAAGTCGAGCGGTTAACCTAATCATCATTATGTTCTCTAAATTAATTAAATGAATCTCGGGTTAATTTAGTAGCGTACGTATTGTTACTGGTAAAGCTTAAACAATCATAGCTATCGCTATTGAACCAGAATACTTAGCTCTATTATAGAAGCGTGAGTGAAGCTATCGGCACTCGGCGGCGAAGCCACGTCACCAACTGCAGCGCGGCTTCTAGCCTGGCGTACTTCGATTCGGGACCTCCGGAATTTGACTGGCGTGAACTGGTTAACAACTGTTGAGCGGCTGATGATCGACTGATATCACGCATTCCGAGGTTCGGTTTAAATACTGTAGCGTTATCGGCTATGATCGATCCATTGTAGTAGTGATTTATTATTGAAATGCTTCTGACAGCCTGGGCCCTTATCGCCAAATGGGACCTCTACGCATATCGATCATTTCATTGTTGCTTTCGGATTCATTAATTGTTCCCCGTATTCGGCGCTTTGAAGTTATATGCCGCTATAATAACTGTGCCATGTGGAAGTGATTTATTGTTATTCTTCGAAGTGATCGATCACGAGCGACAATCTTATAGTAATTAAATCTACTTCTAGAAAGTCATTTAGGTTCTACTAAACTGTCGTAAATATTGTCAACTGGTAATGCCATCCTTTAAACTCTTAACAATAGGTGTAATTACACTTGTTCAGGTTACAAATGATCTTGCTGCCTCTCGGTCATCTTTGAAGAGGACTCCCATTTATATTTACTATCTGGAGTCATTTTGATCTATCCGAATAAATATTCGGCTCATGCATTCAATAAATGTATGATATTATGCAAATATGTATCTAATTAATTAGATGTTTTGTTTCTGTTATGAATATTAATTAAGGCATTAATTATTTCCTTACAATTTTCATGAGGGCGCTAGTAGAGTTCAAAACCGCCTTTCATGCCGCTGACCATCCAACACTCAGAATGACACACCCTCCCAAACTAATAATCCTAGGTGGGATTAGCTTGAGGTGATCACTTCTTTCTAAGGGAAACACTTTGGTCAGTACGTGGGTTAGACTTGGTACACTTAGGATTATTAGGGTACACCATGTGGAATACTTGGCGGCAGCCATTTTTATTCTGATATCACTTGTTACGGTTTTTTGTTGTTTTTATGGTTGTGTCAGAATCGTCATTTAATGCCATTAAGCTTAATTACACATAATGGTAATCCCTTACTTCTATTTAACGCAGTACCAAAAGTGTTCCAGTTACTCCAAACTAGCAAATTTTCGAATGCCTATATTGGCATTTTCCTCAGGCTTGGGCAATGAGACGCACACGCACCAACTGTCCTACTTCCGTGCGTGTGCGTCTCATTGCCCAAGCATGAGGGAGCATTCGAAAATTTGCTAGTTTGGAGTAACTGGAACACTTTTGGTACTGCGTTAAAAAGAAGTAAGTGATAATGAACGAAAACCGAAGTAAATCATCCGTACCATCTGTATTTGAAGTAAACATAATAAGTTTAAATAATTGCTATAGTAAGCATAAGCACCATCACTGATTTTAGATGCCAGTTTAATAGTTTTCCTTCGAACATCGTAACACAATCCAGTGAACGCAACACAGACAGCGCTTACAAATACTGAGGCTATGGAAAAGAGCAACTTCAAGCGATGTCGACAACTGAATAGAGAAAAACTTAGTCTGGATTGCGTGACCTGTTCAGGAAACACTGTCATATAACTTACTAATATTAGTAAAGAAATATAAATTATATTTCAAGTACATAAGTTTCGTTAATTAGTGTTTTACTTTTTTTTAATAAGAAGGGAGGGTCGCACTGTTTGTTTTTAAAGTTCTGACCAATGATAGAGAGTGTGGTGAAAAAGATGCAGGCTGAACGGTAAAAACAAATGAATGAACATTGAACAGACAGGCAGTGGTGACATAGGTCTGGTCAAGCATGATCTTAAGCTGACAAGAGAGGCCCGGTCTCTTCTCGTCCAATGCTCAATGTAGAAGCACGTGAAATTGTGTGGTTCCTTTTTCAGCCTGTTCTGGCACTTGTTCAGGCTCTCGTCAGAAAATACAGTTGCAGCAGACAATGCGAGTATGTTAATGAAGACAGTGTCGAATCATGAAAAAATCACTAAATAGTAGGCTAACTAGAAATTAATTCTCGTAGCTAACCAAAGAAATTACCGAAAACAGTGTGACCTTCTATCTTAAACTGATCTTATGAGTAGAAACTACCGTATTTTTAAATGATTTTCGATTACGTATCAGGAGTACATAAATGTCTTGTCAATAAAGTTCAGCATGAGTGTTGAAGATTGCAATTTGCAACATCATGGTAGATGGATATCAAGGCTTGCAAACAAGCTATTGAGTATTTGAATTCAATTAAAGAATTTAATATTGAAAGAAAAGGTATGTGGATGGAGAATTCTTGGGCTTGCGCTCCTGTGTGCAATTATTGTTAATTTTCATGTTTTTGTCATTGAATAAAATATGTTTATAATGTTATAAATACTTGGTTACATAATTTCACCATAGCACGTCATTCGACACTCCAGCGCTACCACTGATTGTTATTTTGCGTCTCACAAGGCCTTCTGCTCGAGTCTCCATCGCGCATCAAGTTTCACTGTCACTTCGGGGAGGAGGAGGCTGTCTATTTGTTTGTTTGCCTAGGTCGGGCCTGTGATGTTCATGGGGGGGATCCGTTTGTTTTTTAAACGATTTATTGCCAACGACTGAAGTGCTCTCAAATGAGCCCTCTGCTGTGTATTGAAGTGGAGTCGAATTTTGGTCTGGAACTTTTTGCTGTGTTGTGCAATGTCTCCGCTTCACAGTGTATAACCTATTGTAATATTCTCCTGTCTCCGTCTATCTGTATCTGATTACTCAACTGTTCGGGTAACCACGTTACCAGGTTACGTTAGATTTTCCATGTATGAGGCAAGATTAGCAACTTTCCCCCCGTGGCAAAAAAAAAAACGTTAAATTCTTTTCAGTTTGAGACAAACTGAAAACTAATAGAGCGCTAAAAATAAATACAATGTAAAGTAGGAATATGGTAATAATTCTGGTATAAGGGGGGCATCTCAAAGTTTTTTTCTTTCGGCTATCTTTTCAAAGCATGTGAAACCGGTTACTTTTTCTGCAAATTTCTACTGCATGCTGCTGATCATAGACTAGGTGCAGTGCAGGAGTGGAACCCGAGCACTTTACACATCAATCACAGCTGCAACCACAACAGGAGACAAAGAAAAAATTCCAACGTTTTTTTGCGTTGTTTTTAATCTCCAGGTGGTCTGGATTTTCCGCAACACAGTCGCACCACTTTTGCCACCGGCGCAACTTCTATCCCAGTCGATCTTGTTTGAAGAAATGAAACTTGTTCCTTTCTCATGATTTGTGAAAATACTCGAACTTCAATAATGACTCGCAACTAATTTACGTTGCTGCAAATTTTCGATAGTCATTAAACACCAGCTGTTATGTGTTCAAACGCCGACTATCTTCATCTGGCTTCCTGCGTTCTGGACACTCTACTGCATCGGATTGGTCGTTGTTTATTTTTGTTGTGAGTCATTATTGAAGTTCGAGTATTTTCATAAATCATCAGTTGTACACTTCAATGTAAACGATCCTTTAGTTGTTCCTTTCTTCAAGCTTGTCCTTCAAGCTGGGCCTAGTTCGGGTTTGCTTGGCCCAATCACGGCTGCACTGACGTTTTTCTCCCACGTTAACTAGCTAGCACCTACTCAGGGTAGTTTTTTAACTCTCTGTGAAAGTCATTACATCCCCGACAACTGGGCATGTGGTCGCTACTTTAGAACGAAATGTGGAACATAAATTTGTTTGCTAAAATAATTTTTCGTGCCGATTTACTTTTGGTATTAGGGATTGTAACATAGACAAGGTTTATCAGCGTATGTTTTAAACTTCTTTCCAGGCTGGATCTCCAGTTTTAAAAGCCTCTGAGCCAGCTATAAAGGATTGCCAAACCCAGATTTCTGCTTCACCGCCATCGTTAAGTAAGAAGTGTTCACAATATCAAACGCCAAAACGAAAGCTTAGTGACACTCATCTGAAAGAGGGCATCCAACAGAAAAAACAATGTGTTTCAACTGGCTTTCAAGTACGTGAGCTATCGTCCACTGCAGTCTTGTCTCCTGGTGAAAAATTGAACAAGCCGCAAGTTGAATCAACCCCAACAAGCAGGAAACGTTTAGATTTATCTGAAGCTACCTCACCTGCAACAGAACTATCTTCCCAAAAAATATCCATTTCGGAAAATGAGGTGAGAATAAATGTATATACTGTACCTACAGAAAAAATGCCCTAATTTGTCTGTATGTATTATAATCCAGAAATAACATACAGTAAGCTACTTTTATTCACTTAACGTTTCGTTCAAGCCAGTGGACAAGTGGCATTATCATTAAAAGCGGTATGACAATGTTCTGGTGATGAACTGGTTTGGTTTGCTGGTTCGAATCTAAGTCCCATCACATGAATGAAAGGTAAATGCATAAAGGTGGCTTACTATACTACTTTTGTGTTATTTTTGTTATTAGCTTATTTTCAATATGCCATTATATTATTTATGTATTTTAAACATTATTTACTGTTTCAGACTAAATTACAAACAACCCCCAGTGTGGCCAAAGAGATTACCGATTCTGTTAGTCTTACGAAGAGAACACAAGATGAAAAGGCCGTATTCATTCCTCCAACGAGGGTCGCTGGTGAACTTAAACATAGCACTCCTGTCGATATTGCGTATTTGCTTGCTACTGCCGATTTTCCTGCGCCAATTTCACCATTACCCCCGTCACCTGGCAGTCCTGCTGTGTCCAAGTCAAAAAGTAGCAAGTCAGTTAAGGTAAGTGTAACCTATAGGTAAACTTCTATAATATAAGCCAAAGTTTCAGAGCATACCAGCGAAGTGTAGAGCAAGCTTTGAAAATCGCCAACTAGATGTCACCACGTAACGGCTGATTAGGCTTCTTTGAGGCAAGTTGTGAATGATGTCATTCACGAAGTGTCAGGATGGCCCTCCGCAGATTCCGTAGTACCCTGACACCTGCTCACCTCACCAACCTCGTTTTCAGGTTCGCGGGCAGTCCTTAGGCTGATTCCAAGCCAAAGCCTCGTCTGCTCATTTGCTTGTTATAAAAACTGTTTTGAATTGCGAAAAATGGACTTCGATGTCTGTTATTACACCTGGGAGGGATGCTATCCGGCCAGGTGCATTCAATCCCTATAAAATTCTGGCGCCCGTACAGCATGCGGTGTAAAGACGTTGACTTTTCTCGATCGTTGGAACCAAGCTTCATTGTGACATGCGGCGTTCGCCATTTTCGCGTGAGGGACAATGGTCGGCAAACTTTCATCGTTAAGACAATCTATTGCTGTGAAGGTGAGATCTTTCCAATTTATTTTGGTGGGACTTATTAGGCATCAAGTGCAGAAGAATGAACATTTGCTTCGACGTCACGAAGATTTTCGATGTATTTTGTGTGAAAACAATGGACCATGTATGTTTTTCTAGCAGTGATGGAGCAGCAGACGATGCTCGAACGCCGCATCAAGTGCAATCCATTTTTCTGGAGAAACATCTATTGACATTAGTGCAATCCAATTTAAACCAAGCGTATGAACTGTGCTAAATCGAATTCACAAGCTGAAAAGTGCAAACACAAACAATTTTCGTACGATTTTAATGATTTTCGTAACCGTTGCATTAATGTTGGCATTAAAATTCAGTGGCGCCAATTTCGACCAATCAATAGCGACCACAGACTGTTTCATATTCACACATCCAAGCTCCAGAAAGCTCAGCCGCCATTTTTCTTTACCGCTTCGTAGCGAAAGTCAATAGTGTTACGCGCAATGGCAGATCGATCACAGCCACCTAGAACTGACTTTATGAACATTCCTATTTTAAATCCATTGAATGCAAACATGTCTAGTGACGATTGTGCGTTAGATCCATTAAGTATTTTAGCGAACAAAGCAGCACTTCTAAATCCTATTGCTAATGTTAACAGTAGTAACCAAAATGCACAACCGAGCTCCATGAATCGGTCGTTGCCTAGCAACAGCTTACGCAAACGCTCCGGAGAGGGCGCATACAGTCGGAGTGAAAGGCTCTCTTTACCAATTTTTAGTGACGCACACGATCGCTCGTTTGCAAACTTTAAAAATGTTTACAAAACGAAAATAGGAAGCTTAATTTTGATTTAGAGCAGGACGCAGACTTCAGAATGCAATTAGGGAAATGGAGTCTGAACTTTCACAAATAAGAATTCAAATGCGTAATTCTAGCTCAGAGCACGCAGCTCACAGTGCATTATTAAGCAAACCTAGACTACATCGCAAATTTTTAGCAGACGATGGCGCCAACCACGCGGCTTTTCAAGAAACTCACGGCGATTTTCAAGACGGAAATTCGGGCAATTTTCAGGAAGTGTATGGAAATTCGATTGGTTTCCAGTAAATAAACAAGAATTCGGATTTTTCCGCAGCAGAACAAGCAGTCTTTAGTCTGTCTACTGGTAGTTGGAGAACGTTGGGAATTTCAACTGGAATCACAGGGGATCCGGGAATTTCTACTACTACGGTCCACAGTCAAGGAGTTTCAGCTTCTACAACAGGAAATATGGCGTTTTCTTCTTGTCCTCTGGAGAACTCAAGAATTTCTTCGCAACAACAGGGAATTTCTTCACAGCATCAAGGAATTTCTCCTCAAGGCCAAGCATCTTTCGTCACAAGCCAGTCAGCCGCAGTTTCACAGGGGACAACCACCAATGCTGATCACATCGCACCACCTCCTACCCAGGGGAATTTCTTCACAGAAATGGCAAATGCGTTTGCACTCACGAACTTCAAGCCAGAAATCTTGGATAACAACACGCCATTGACGGGTTGGATAGACGCGATGACTTTGCAGCTGTCAGGCAAGACTTCCCGGTAGAGGATATCCACAACATAATGAGATGCAGCTTCAGAGGCAAATACAGGAATTGGTGGGGAGCCCTAGTTAGGAAACCAACTACGTGGTGTGCAATCCGAGATGCGTTGCGAACAACGTTTAAGAAGACGATGACGAACGACGAGCGTCTCGCCATTATCCATGCGGCATGGCAACAAGAATTTGAGCCACCAGCCGAATTCGTCCATAAAATGCTAAGGCATCTGAACAAACTTGAATCACCAGTGCCTCAGATACAACAAGTTGCCATGATACTGAAGCAAATGATGAGGGAGCTACGGACCTCATTTGCGATGTTCGACATCACGTCACCTGCTGAACTTTTGAAAAAGATAGAGAGCCGCCCGAGCTTCAGCAGATTTCCGGAGAAGCCCAGAAGCCACAACAGCCAGCAGCGGAACCAGGACAGAAGGGAACAGTAGCACTCCAACGCTTCTTCGACCAAGCCGCAGCAGCAACAGGGCTTCACTGCAAGTCAGCAACAGACCCAAACGAGGACGTCGCACCTCAACCCCGCCGCCCCTTCTCATAACCCTCCAACGCAGAGTGAGCAAAAGGAACCGCAACGACAGTCTGAGAATCGGAGCGACGACTACAACGGCAGGAACAGAAAGCCGCGTAGAAGCTCAAGACCGACAAGTCCGAAACCGTGGCACAGCAAGGTCGAGTGTTACCGATGCAAGGAGTATGGCCACTTTTCTGCATTTTGTTCTCTACCTCCAAAAACTTCCGACAACCAAGAGGAAGACCAGTCGCCGAACACGATGCACGTCGGTCCTCCAAGCAACATGCTTTCCATGATTACGATAATCAATGGAACTCGTTTCTTCAGTGGATTAGACTCCGGATCAGACGTATGCATCATCAAAACAAGTTGGCTCCTCCGCATCATCCCAGAGGCCGAACAGAACATTGAACCTTACGAAGGAGAACTGCCACTCTACACAGATGGAACTGTGGGAAAAACTCCAAGAGGTCAGATCAAACTACCGATCATCACTCGTGGGAGACACATCACAATGATCTTCTCCGTGCATGACCAGCTCGCCCTAGACTGCATCCTAGGAAGGGACTACATGATCGCAGCGAAACTACACATTGACCATGCCAACTCAATTGGTAACTTCGACGGGGATATCAGGCACTCCTTTGCTCTGTCAGTGCATGCAGCTTCACCAAAGACTTCTTCGCAGAGACCACTGTGGTTCGTCCAAACGCCCAAGGATGAACGCAAACGGAACCAACTATCAAAGGAAGAGTTTAACTCATTGGACCAACTCATCGAAGAATACAGCAACATCTTCCCAGGGTCACCAGGACAAGTCAAAGATGTTCAGTACAAAATCAAGCTCCATGAGAACGCCAAGCCGGTATACCAGAGGGCCTATACCGCGTCGCCAGAAATCAAGCGAGAGATAGACAAGATGGTCGACGAACTCGAGAAGTCCGGAAGAATCGAAAAGACCGAGAGCCAGTGGGGTTCCCCCTTCTTTTTGAAAAGAAAGAAGAACGGTGGTGAATTTCTTCCCGTTTTAGACTACAGAGCGCTCAACCGATGCATCAAAACGGACAAATACCCCATGCCACGCACGGACGAGGTTTTTCACTTTCTGGCGGGAAACAAGTACATCTCAGTCTTGGACGGTGAACAAGGGTTTCACCAGGTGCCCTTACACCCGGATAGCCAAGACTGCACAACTTTTGTGTGCCATAGAGGCGCGTACAAGTTCAAGGTTCTTCCCTTTGGACTGATGACTGCCAGTCAGGCCTTCCAAAGGACCATGGCCACCATCTTGGGAGACCTTATAGGTTCCGTATGTATTTTGTACGTCGATGATGTCATTATTGCTACCATAACCTGGAAAGAACATTGCCAAGACCTTCGTGCAATTTTCACCAAGCTTCGGAACGCTGGTTTCACGCTCAAGCGTAAGAAATGCCACTTTGGAGTGTGCCGGAGTTAAAGATCTTAGGCATCCGAGTTACAGGTGAAGGCATTCAGCTCACAAGAGACCATATGACGGCAATAAGGAACTTTCCTCGTCCCTCCAACAAGAAGAAACTTGAAGCTTTCCTGGGACTATGCAATTATTTCCGGAAATTAGTTCCTCATTTCTCGTCGACGACGACTTCTTTACATCGCCTGACCCGCAAGGATCAACCATTTCACTGGACGAGCGAACACCAGACAGCTTTCCAGGAACTAAAGGACAGACTCCTCGAGGCAAGAATCCTAGCTCTACCGGACTTCGAGAGGCCCTTTGTCATCGAGACAGATGCGTCCAATCAAGGTCTCGGAGCGATATTCACTCAGAACATCGACGGAGAAACCCGCATCGTGGAATTCTGGAGCAGGATTCTGATGGACAGAGAACGGAAATACCCCACATTCGAGCTGGAGGCACTCGCCGCAGTTCAGGCAGTAGAACATTGGGAGGTCTACGTCGCAGGATCCAGATTCATCCTCATTACTGATAACCAAGCTCTAAGATGGGTTCTTTCGAAACAAAAGTCTTCTGGACGAACGGCAAGATGGGCAATCGGACTCCAAACGTACGATTTCGATGTTGTCCATCGCCCCGGCAAGCTCAACGTCATAGCCGACGCACTGTCAAGGAACCCATCACCAGAGAAACCCGACGACGAGGACATCCTGTCGGCGATTCAGGAAGAGGAAACTGTCAACGTCAACTACACGGAGTATACCACACTCGAATATGCAGTCACGGATCGAAAGGAATATTCATCGCACCATATTCTCTACATTCCAGAACAGCCCATCGTTGATCTCCGCGACAGACAGCAACTCAAAGACGCACAGCAGAGAGACAGGAACATCATGAGGATCTTCCGTACCCTTAAGCACCCGTAGAGAGCAGGCCGTCAAGAGATTTTTGACTACGTCGTGAAGACCAGAAGACTCTACACGCTAGACGAAGACCAACTCGTTTACTACGTTGATCCAGCAGCACCCAACAGAGGTCTACCAGAAAGCTGATGGCGACTCTACGTCCCTAAGGAACTTCGCCATACTTACCTTAGCAACTGCCATGACCACAAGCAAGCAGGACACCTAGGAGTGTCGAAGTCAATGCAGCGCTTGCGCACGATCGCACTTTGGCCCAAAATGTTCAACGACTGTAAGCAGTACGTTAAGTCATGCCATGCCTGTCAGACGGCGAAGACAGCACAACTGATGAGAGCGGGAAACATGCAACCTGTAATCCCAGCGTACAAGTTCCAGACCCTCGGCATTAACTACGTTGGTCCACTACCAGAAACGACTCATGGGCACAAGTATATCCTCACCATGATGTATTACTTCACTAAGTTTGTGTGGTTAATCCCAACCAAAAACGCCACAGCCAAGACCGCCGCAAGGAAACTACTCTCGGTGTTCATGATGACTCACGGCTCACCAGAGGCGATCGTCTCGGACAACGGCGCAGCCTTCGTTTCCAAAATCTTTACCAACCTGCTGGAGATGACTGACACCAAACATCACAGGACCACCGCATACCATCTACAGTCAAACGCGACGGAACGCGCTCATCGAACCATGAAGAGATGTCTACGTGCATTCTTACAGGACCACGAAGTGTCATGGGGACCTTTACTGCCAACACTCCAGTATGCGCTGAACACGGCATCGATTGTGAGCACCGGTGAGACCCCTCACTTCCTCATGTAAGCGCTTAATGGAGATCTAGTGGATGTTCTAGTTTTCATTTAACCTTTGAACTATTTTAAGCGGTGCGATTAACTTGGTGAATGTTTTGGTGTGTTGATATCACTCCTTTGAAGGGGCGAACCATTCGGAACTTGGTGGCTCCTTTTACTAATTTTGGTTTTTGATATAATACTAATCTTGCCATGTTAATCGATTTCTTGCAGTTGAACCCTGCTGAAGTAAAAGCTCGCTTAGGAAAATGCGGAAAATTGAAAGATCTCCAAGCTCGACTTTCTAAGGTTTCAAGTTGTGCAGAACAGTTGAAGCAGTTCAAAAAGAATCTTATTAGTCCTCAGTTGAGCAAATTTGCTACAGAGTCAGTTGATGTTCCAGTAGAGAAGAAAGATGAAAAGGAAACTAAAGAAAAGTAAGTTAGCAGGTCCGCAAGAGAAAAGAAAAATCATTGCCAGTTGTGGAGCATGTTGCGAATCTTGATGGACTTTGAGGCCACTATTTTTTTTTCCTCTTACTAGTAATTGATCACACGATATGTATCTGGCCAAGTTGAGCCTTGAGTCTAATCTTCATAAGGCAATTTTTAACTTCAGTGATCATAATGTGTGGTCTGAATTTTGTCTGCTTGATGGGAGTGCTGTGCTACTGATTTTTTTTTTATGTTTTGCTCTGTCTTTAGAGCACTTGCAATTGCAACTAAGTAATTGTTTGTGTTACCGTTTGTAGAACAGAAGCATTACCGGCATATCAACGATTTCACAACTTGGCTTCATCAGCTACACCCTCTCTTACTTTGCCATACAAATATAAAGTCCTTGAAGAAATGTTTCGCTCTGTAGATACAGTCGTCAATCTAACAAATAGTCGACAGGAATTGTGTACCTTTTCAAAACTCAAAGCTGCAGTCCAAGTGATGATGAGAAGGTAGGTCTTGCTACAAATTGAAAAATCGGCAATTGACGTGTACAGTGGCATATGTTAAGCATCTCGAAAAGGACGAAGAATTACACTTTACCACCAATTGGAAATTTCTAATCAAGTTTACCAAAAATGTTAGCAAGTTTCCACTTTAATTTTCGGTGAAGTTCGTGGGCCAGTCACCTTCATCGGAACACACTCCAACCGCCAGTACAAATGAACATTACGTGAAAGATGGTGATCTCTGTCGTGTTACATTCTTTTGTAGTGGTGCTTCGAGTGTGTTCTGATGAAGGTAAACGACCCTGCAACTTCACTGCAAATCCAAGTGGGAGCTAGCTAGCATTCTTGGTGAACTTACTAGAAATTTCCAATTGGTGGTAACGTGTAATTCTTTGTTCTTTTCAAATTGCTGTACATCATTGATAATCATTAAATTATAAGCTTTTTAAACGACACAAAATACTTTTTTTTTTTAGCATTGCTTGGTCTTAAGGCATGTGGACGCTGTTACAACTAACTTTGTGTGGGTGGTGATGTAGACTATGCCACATCGAACAATGTTTCGACTGTTACATTATTTCTGACAGCTTTGAGATGTTTATTTCAATAAAACTGCCAAAGGATGTCGATCTATCCATCCAAACTCAAGAAAGCGCAACAAAACAGAGTTCTTACACGCACTTGAAAATCTGGAAATGTTTTTGAAAATTGAAGTGACATTCAAGGCCTTCAAAAACCGTGTTTGCCCGGCAGAAACCGTGTTTTTATTGCCGTACAAAACCTACATTACCTGATTTTTCCTTATATAGCAGTTCCTTCCTTTTGAAGGCTCAATCCCTAGTTGACTTCCTGCTGTGCTCGTTGCTACCTTCCGTGCATGCGCGCGTGCCTATATATAAAGCATCCGATTCGAGCTGGCTTCATCTTTCTTTCTAGGAACACCACCGTGTGTGGTTGTCCTCTACAAGCTCTCCCATGAAGAAACATTGCTACAATTCGACGGACCGTTTTGACAGTCAATCGGTCCCCGAAGAGGACCTTCACTTGGGCTCTTGGCCCGGTCCCCTTGGATCCGAATTTTTCAATTCTGCTGCATCCCTGCGCCCAGGTGCTCCTGTGCGCCTCAGCACGAGCGACCAGGCTTCTGCCTGCTGCTACGAATATGCATCAGGCGTCCGGGCGACCAGTGCCCAAAGACCGACACCGAACCTGGGACCGTTTTTTAGTGGATCGCATCCCACTATCCACCTGCCTTTGAAGACGCTACTTGTCTCCAACGCATTGTCTGTTTCAGTCATTGCGCTGCCACCAGAATGCCGGTACATCTTCCGTCCCTTTCTATACTGTGTATTCAGCACACCACCAGTCGATCGATGCGCCGGTTACAGATGAACCCGCGGCCTGTCTCCTCCTTTCAAGTCGACCGCAGCTACAGCTCCAGATTCTGTCGTTCGTTGTCCAACTGCACTCCTGCAAACGGGGGGTGGGATCTAGGTACACGGCGACGGCCGCGGTTCACGGTTCTCCAAGGCCATGGGCTTGTTAAGGGTGCCCGAGGGGACTGCAGTTTCACTCCAAGTCAACTACAGCTACTGCTACTGGCGTCGTCTACTAGTCAGTGACATCTTCTGTTCATTCGCAGGCGACCGAGGCTCGGCCAGGGCCCAATGCCAGGCGCGGTACCCTTGTCAAAGAACCGATTTTGGTTCGCTGTCTCCCAAATCGGACCCCCTTCAGCCACTCGGGATTTGAAAGAATGTCAGCCAACTGGGTTCCTTTCCTGAAGTGCAAAGTTGCCTTGCGTTCCCCGGACTACACCTCCAGTCTACTGTCCCCCGATGAACGCCTTCGCAGACTCTTGCTACAACATTCTGACCGCTCTCCTGCTCACACCTGTACCACAATTCTGGTTCTGCAGGGGTTAATTCGACCAACGACTCCTGTCTTCTCCCTTCACATTCATTAGCTGCAACACGTCGACCGCTCTGCTTTCTAGCATTTGCGGTCTCTAGGGTTCAGCCTTTCGGTAATCGTCGAGCTGTTATGTAGCTTCGGTACACAGTTTCCCTCGAACCTGACTCCACGGTCCCCCAGGCCCTTGGGCCAGCTAGAAACAGTCTCGGTGACCGCAGCTACATATAGAAACCTTTTCATTCGTCGGTAACTCCTGCCTCTTGTCGACAGGAACCTAGCTGTTATCTCTTGGATCCTCCATTCGGTCCACGAATTGACATTTACTCCGACTTCGGTCTACGGTCCCCTCAGGCCTCAGTCCCCACAAGTTTTGCGGTCTGCTAGGGACACCCACGGATACCGCAGTTGTGTGAAGACATGTTCACTTTCTCCGACAACTCCTGTCTTCTGTTAACATGAACCTGGCCATTATCTCTTGGACCCCCCATTAGATCCACGGATCAACGTTTACTTATGTCTTGGTCCACAGTTCCTCGGGCTGTAGGTCACGGTCCCCCCAGGCCTGTAGGCCTGTCACGGTCACCCAAAGGGACCGCAGTTTCATACCACGCCACTCCAGGATCGCAACTGTTAGCCACCCAACATTTCTTTCACTAGAAACTGCAGAAGCACTGCAGACTGCAGGCGACCGTGCACTTCGTAGTATCAAGATTCTTTCACCACGACCCTAACATACTGGCTCACCATGTGTTTTCTCTTACCGACTATTTCCGAAGACAACCACTTCCGCAGACGACCGCTTCGTCTTCCTTGTCATAGGCCTGGCTCTGCTGTCCTCTCTTCACGGTCTTGAAAGGATCTGTCTGACCTGACGTTGCCTCACACCTTATGATGACAACGGCTACTTGGATGTCAGGAGGATCACGATATACACTGACCTTCACGGACTGCGCCGTATCTTTTTATGTGGTCGCCTTTGCCAAACCTTCTTACCCTGAACAGGACAACACCGCTAATCCAGTCGCCCATTGTTCCTCCATCGGATCTCCTTAACTACTACCTTAGTGCGTTCGCGAACCTCCCCGGCCTATACAAAGCTACCTGTCCCCTTCTTCCCCCCCCCCCCCCCCCCGACCATCATAGGACGAGGGGGGCTCTGCCCAGCATGATCTCTAGAAGGAATAGATCAACCAGCTCAATGCAGCGGAGCACAATGCTCCCTATCTTCACCATCTGTACGATCATCCAGGACACAACCACGGTTGCTTCGAATCTACCACGACGCCTGAAAGCTTGTCTCCTGGCACCTTGTCCCTTGTCTCCAAGACTCATCGGGCAGGGGATCCCATCGTCTATCGAAGATCTCGCATACAGTTCTACCTCATCGGCCAGCCTACGCTCTGTTGCGAGTCTGTGTTGGTTGGTGACGGGATCCTACTGTCTCCGGTACTGCAGACTCCTTACGGTCTCCTGTCTACCGCTGTAGATCCGGTACCTGAAACTTTTCTCTTGTCAGCTCGGGATATGCTTTGGTATTGCCTACCTTCTATACACTGCTGCCTCCACGGTCGCACGGTCCCTCTGCATTATCTCTTAAGTGACTTCTTATGAGCCTTGCAGTCCTTGGCCGGCTGCAACCTCTTCTGCCAGCTTCTCACAACTTTTCAAGTTCCTCTTGGAAATTTGTCTTCTTCTATCGGCTCAACATTTGCTTCGGTATTGTCTACCTTTTACATATTGACGTCTCCATGATCACATGGTTCCTCCGCCTTATCTCTTGAGTGACCTCTTCTTGTGCATTTTGCGGTCCCTGACCGACTACAACATCTTCAACCAGCCCTTGAAGATTCCACGCCTTAGAACCCTTTGGTCCTGTTTATTCACGATATTACAATACGACGGGCGAATGCAACCGCCAGGCCTCTTTCACATAATTGTCTCTTCATTACAGACTCTTTGGTCGTCGCTCCCAAATGATCGCACTTGTCATGCTCCCTTGTTCAGGAGCTGTTTGTGCCTTACTACATCACTCCAAGTATCCTCGTCTTTTGCAAACAATCTATGACCGCCTGATGTGACCGCTTCAGACCTTCTCGTCGTCTTTCCTGGGATCAAGAACCTTCCACAGTCTCCGCAAGGTAATGTGAAGTTTGTCATGTTTGCATGACTAACTTTTTTCATTTACCTTGCCCTCCACCTTCCTCCCTTCCTTCCTCCACCTTCCTGGCATATGGTCCGAACCGTACTTACGAACCGTACGACACCTACACGGTCGCCTTACCCCACCTCGTGAGGATAACTCCGGTCACCTGTTACGCAACCACCCAGCTCTTCTCACGTAAAGACCTCTCCGGCCCTCTTCCTTGGTGGGCCATCCGTTTTCTATTTACGGTCGCCTGCATGGATGGCGCCCAGTTCACGGGGTCATTAGACTCTGGGGCAGCCGACTCGTAGCACGGGTAACCATCATCCTTGGCGTCCACCACCATGTGACGAAGTCTGCTATATAAGGAAAAAACAGGTAATGGATGTGTTCGACGGAAATAAAACCATAGAAATACCAGGGTACGGCCTGGCTGATTTCTGTATTTGTTGCCTAACTGAAAATGTACAATTTAATATCAATTAAAATGTACAATACCCCCATATGCCCGGCCTCCCCTCTCGATCGCCAATATAGACCCTGAGTAGAAGAAAGATGAAGCCAGCTCGATTCGGGCACTTTATATAGAGGCATACGCGGAAGGGAGCTACGAGCATGACAGGGAAGCCAACTTTTCATCGCTAGAGATTGAGCCTTCAAAAGGAAGGAACTGCTATTAAGGAAAAATCAGGTTATGTATGTTTTCGGTTAGGCAATAAAAACAGAAATCAACCAAGCCTATCCCGGTATTTCTGTGTTTTCAGTGTCAGACAACAATGTGCAATTTAGGTTGAAACAAGGTTCGCGAAAGCTTCCGGTATCCAAGGCATTGCCATGAGGTTTTTGCTAATTGCTGCCAGTCTTCACTTAATTTAAATGAGTCATGGACACTTCACCGAAATTTACTATACTGACGGACAAATGACCGACACAAAGTGACCGAAAACAAATGAACTGAAAAACAAAACACCGACTGATATATAACCTACGGACACATGACCGACGCCCAAAAACCCGAAACAAACACCGACAAGACAACATACCGAAATTGTTAGAAATGAGTAACAATAATAACTGTTTTTAATACTATAATGTTGGGCCATGCAAAGTTAAAAAAGTGGTTCTCGGGCACAGAAAGTTGAAAACTGACGAGGGATGAAGTTTTTTTTTAATACATTTGGTTCACGGGCACAAACTTTAAAACTGACGAGGCATGAGGGTTTTAAAAAAAATGTAACATTTTGTGGTAAACAAAAAATAAAAACCTTTTTCATACTGAAGTTCATTTTTAATTGGACGAACAAGTCGTGACTATCAAAGGTGTGTCTGACGTTTTCAAATGGTTGAATTACACTTAAATCCGGCTTAAAATTCCCCAGTCCCGTAAAGTTTTTGTCCCATGTTCAGTTTGCACCGATATTAACGCCATCCTGAATTACCGTTTTTTTGTAGTTTCTGTAGTTTTCAGACTAAACAAACGAACACCGGCACACGTGTACGTCACGACCCGTTCGTCTTCCGAAAGCAATCCATCCAAATAGTCTTTAAAGCTTTTATTTCTCATTAAAGGAAAGATGTTACTTCAAGGGGAAGGTGTTTACTCCGCACATTAAAAAAAGAATGGCCAGATTGCTTCAACACAGCATTTCAGAAGCTATTTTGTATTTCAGAAACTAAAAAATAATAATTTATGCGAGGCATTTTAGTTGATGCGGTGGATTATGTGCATTGATACAACAGTAGTGATGAATATTGACTTTGGAAAAGTCACTAACAATGCCGCGTCAATTATTTTTATTTCTTACAAAAAAATCAATGCGGGAGGGCCTGAGAACCATTTTTTTTACTTTGCATGGCCTTGTAGCTGTTTGTTTTTTTAACTGCAGTTTAGTACCAATTTTTGTAGCAATAATTAACAAAAGAACTCAATAATTTCTTACATTTGATTCTTTGATCGAATTGGAAAAAAATTAACCCTTTTTTTAGGGTGGGGGTGAGGAAATGTGTATAGTAACAAAAAGCAAGATAGAAACAACGTTAATAGAATTTACGGGCGGCTTAACAATGCATTGAAAGTAATATGATGCTTTTCTAGCTTAAACTACAATAAAAAAAAAGTAGCCTAATTATTTCGGGGTTTACCAAGGACGAATTGGAAGAAAATTCCTTATCTCCGGGGAAGGGGAGGAGGGGTTTGGGGAAGGCATCGAAAGGAATATTTTACAATTCCTAGCTCACAAACAGCAACAAAAATACTGATAAAAAAAATTTTCGGGATTTACCAAGGACGAATTGGAAGAAATTACTTTCTTCATTTTTGCGGGATGGGTGAGTGAGGGAGAATGAATAACAACAAAAAAACAAGATACAAATAAAAATAACTGGGTTTTTCGGGGGTGGGGTGGGGAGGGGACAAGACATTGAAAGTAATATGATGCTTTCCTAGCTCAAAAACAACAGCAAATAAAAATACTAATAAAAAAAAGAATTTCGGGAATTACCTAGGACGAATAGGAAGGAAATTACATTTTTTTTTGGGGGGGGTGAGGGGGAAAAGAAACAACAAAAAACAAGATACACACAAAAATACAAAAATAACAGTATTTCTGGTGTAGTGGGGAACAAGGCATTGAAAGGAACTTGATGCTTAACCAGCTCAAAAAAAAAGAATTTCGGAATTTACCAAGCAAGAATTGGAAGGAAATGCCTTGAGGGGAGAGGGGGTGGGCATCGAAAGAAATATGCAATCCCTAGCTCACAAACAACAAAAATTCCAAAAAAAATGGAATTTCGGGAATTACTAGGAGGAACTGAAAAAAAAATTACTTTCTTTTTTGGGGGGGAAGGGGAGGGTTGGGGAAAAGGAATTGTGGATACACCAAAAAACAAGATACACACAAAATTAACGGTATTTCTGCGTGAGGGAACAAGGCATTAAAAGGAATATGATGCTTTCCTAGCTCTCAAATAAAAAAAAAATACTAATAAAAAAAAGGAGTAACAAAAACGGCCCAAAAACCAAAGAAATCTAAATCGCACAAAAGCATTTCGGTCATCTGTCCATACGATCAAATGTCACTGTTGGTTAAAATACCCACGGTTATGTGCCTGTCGGTCAAGTGTCCGGAGGTCAAATAAAAATCTCGGCCGAACATTTTCGGTCATACAACGACAATCAACTGTTCGGAGTTCTCATGGGTTAAGGTAATAATTGGTGCTACCATTTAAATTGATCCGATCCAACCACCATACCACACTGTCAAAAGTAAATCATGCAAATCTTTATTTGCTGACTGGCTTGTTGTTCCTTCGTGTTTTCATTTGTGTTATTTGTGGCTGCCACTGTCTGATCTGTTCAACCCTCCCCAACCCCTCCCTCTTTTTTCTCCCATTCATGTAGCTATGCATGTAACGTATATGGTTTTCAGAACAACGCAGCTCGTTGCATAGTAACCACAAAAAGATTCCTCTCTGCTTGCACGTGTGTGCAGAATCGAGTTTGAAGCAAAATTTGTATGGTTTTGTAATAATTATTTAATTAAAATCATATTTTCAACTTTATAATAATTAGAAGGTTGACGTATTTTAATTTCAGTTAAGATTGCGAAGGAGTCCTACTCTTAGTTGGTTCTGCTGCCACAACACAGTATATGTCAATATGGTGTTGGTGTGACAACAGACAATATTTAATTGAGGCTGTAATTTATGTTTAACGTAAAACTACTAGAATTTGGGGAAAAAAAATAAGTGCCGCCAGCTTTATTTGTAAAGCTGTTACATATTGAAGAGATTGCCGCTTTTTTGCCACACAAAGTTTCTTGACCCTTGAGTTGAAACGCAAACTTAAAAAAAATTACATGTAACACATTGTGCACAGCCAGTGCAGTAGTTTTATCGTGTAATAGGATGGTTATGTCTGTAAGCAGAACAAAATCTGTCATTTACAGCTTGATACAGTAATGACAAGATTTCATAAATAACACATTTGTCTTTAATTCTATAGGGTTCAGTCTCCATTCATGTGTATACTTAATGAGAATTACAAACAGTTTGGCTTTTGGGAGGTTATTAATTTTAATCCACACCAAGTAAAAGATATTTCTGCTGCCCGACCACCTTGTTTGTCTTTCAGTTAGAGTTGCTAGTGTGCTGTTGTGTGTATAATGTTTATGTTTCTTACAGATCATTTGAATTGCATAATCTTGGGCAAATTAGTCAGGTTTTTTCCGAGGCCTACATTATACGTCAAGAAAAAGTCTCCAATTATTTCCAGCGGAAAAATGGTAGTGATTATGTACTGACGGTAACAGGAAATATGAACTATACAAAGCCAGGTTAGTCCAGCTAATATTTTAGCCATGTCTGGTGTTAATTGTCGTGTTGTCATCAAGTTAATGCAATCTTTTTTTTTTTTTTGTTTAGTTACAGCTGACAGCAGATTATTGCAACACACAGAAGATAGTAATGTTCCAGAATACGCAAATTCACAAAGAACATTAAGTACATTTTCAAAATCGATGACAAGCAGTGTATTGCTTGAAAGACGGAATGTATTTCATAATCTTTTAGTAGACATCATGAAAGGACACCATGAGGTAAGCGTGTTATAGTGGGTAAAGAAAAGTGTAGGTCTGCAATTTAAAGGCTAAATGTGCGCTGTAAATATATACCGAATGTTGATCAATGTTGGGGTTAGGTGAACGGGGGGGGGGGGGCGTCATCCTTTGGCCCCATTGTAGCTGCAAACTAGTGGTATACCGACTAGTGGTATAACTCTGGTTCAAAGTGCAGTTCCTTCATTTCGGAACCAGTATCTACCATCTTAGTGAGCTGCTGCTGATTACATTTAACAATAGCGTTAAAATAAAATTCCGTTAATTTTTTTTGCAAAAAGATAAAACCACTTTTTACTTATCCTAAAATAATTTTAAAACTACAATCTTCCTCCATTATCGCACACTTTCCCTGGCGGGAGTATTTTAGAATAGTAAAAACTTATTTTAAGCAGTGTTAAAGTGGCGTGTTTTTTGTGAATTTACTTTTTCGGAAACTCAGTCTTGCTAATTTTCGACAGCAAAGCTACTGTCATTGTCAGGCACTTCAAAGGTAAAATTAAGATCCTGTTCACATTCTTGCTGTTTGCCAGAATTTGAATTTGGTAGAACACGTAACCTCCTGTATTTACAAGGCAGTGGGCCATTCTTGCTATATTTACAAGGTAGTGGGCTCTTCATGCTGCTACTAGCTCTCCAACACCGTGCTAAACTGCTCACGCAACTCCCTTCCTGTGAGGTGTCTCACATTCCAACTTACGAATTGGTATGAATGGATTCCAACTTATGAATATTCAGGGCCCTTGTTACCCAAATGTGAGATACCTCATGGGGAGGGACTTGAGTGAGCAGTTAGCACGGTGTTGGAGAGGTAGTAGCAGCATGAAGAGCTCACTACCTTCTAAATACAGCATGAATCGCCCACTACCTTGTAAATACAGGAGGCGGCTACATGTTCTGCCAAATTCAAATTATGGCAAACATCAAGAATGTGACCAGGATCCTAATTTTACCTTTGAAGTGCCTGATGCTGACAGTAGCATTGCTGTTAAAAATTAGCAAGACTGTGTGAGTGTCTTCTATATGAAATTGTGTGATGATGGAGGAAGATTGTAGTTTTAAAATTATTCAAATGTTTCATAGTACAGTACTGGTAATGATCCTAAAATACTTACCTTTAATTCGATGCTAAACATTGTTAAATATTTATGCTGCATGCTCAAAAACCTTCGCACTTTAAGAAGGCTCTTAGATTCTCCACCTTGTGACACACAGCTGATTCCTAGCAGGTTCCGTCATAATTATCCTCCACAATCGTTTGGACAACTTTTTTGTGCGGGGACAGTGGGTGTGTTTAATAAAGGTAAATATAAGTACGAATTAATTTTATCTTTAAAATAACGTTTTCACTTCGACCCGAAAATACTTCCCTTTATTTCAATGCTGACTTTGTGCAAAGGAGGTGGGTCAAACTGAACCCAGAGCCAAGTGTCCTGTGGATCTTTCAACCTTAATTCTACAAATTAATGGAAAGGTACCCACCTGGAGCACTAGTACTGCTCAGTACAGCTGCAGTACTGCTAGTTTATTAACATAAAAGGATTATCCAAATTTTCGATTATCCGAACTACCCTTGGTCCCAATTAGTTCAGATAATTGAGGTTTTACTGTACTTTATTTTAATGTGTTTCATAAGAAGAGGACAGTTTTTCTCAAAAATTAGACTAGTTCTTGAGAGTCTATATGGTGGAGCTGGTGTATTATTTCATCAAAAAGGTAACCTAACCACAGAAGTGGAAAATCTTACAAAGGTCTCCTTTTAGAAAAATGCAACCATTGTACTTTGAATGTTCTGTATCCACGGGAAAATTGTCTTGACGCTCAAACTCAAAAATACTAAAAAAAATACTCGTTAGTACTTGCATATTTTCGATAGGTGTCCCTTCTGTTCACATCTAAAAATACTCCCCTAGTAAAAATACATCCTTGCATGTTTACGGTTTTCACTAAGTTCAGCAACCCCATCTACGTAGTTTGTTAAATTTATGTGTTGTTTTAGGCCTGAAATGGCTGGAACCAAACACGGTAACCTTTTACAATTGAAGTATTACTTTGAAAAGTACATAATTATGTATGTAACTAACTTGATAATAATTTATTATTTTACAGAAATTCTTGTCCACCCTCTCTCCTCCAATAGTAGTAGCAAGAGAGAAGTTAACACGATGGCATCCCCGTTTTGATGTTGATGCTGTCCCCGAAGTTTCATCTGCACCGCTACCATTACCACCAGGTGTACAATTTGTGACAGCAAAGGATGTCCTTGAGACAGCTCGGGGCCTCTACGGACCACGTGTAAGTTACAGATGCTTTTGTGTTGGTTTCTGTGGGCGCTTGTTATATGCTTACTTTTCGTAATAGGCATGACACACGTGTGATATTGACATTAAATCAATTTCATCAGATTTTACGATTGATGATAGAATGCCAAGGTGCTGAAACGTAGTTAACCCTTTTGAGCCGAAGCAATGATATATCGTCGTGTAAAGATGTTTTTAAAATGCCCAAACGACGATATATCGTTCGCTCAGTTTCTACGCACTGTTTGCACAGAAAATTTGACGCTATTTCAAAATGTTTTAGGGAAACGTTTTTTCCGCCCATTTTCAACAAGCATTTACACAACGTCGCTTGTCTTCATCAGGCTTCTACTGTGGGGCTGTTTGAGTCTGAAACTACATCGTGTTGTTGGTTGTTTTCGCCGCGATCTGGTTAGGTTCAGATGTAGTGTCAGACTCAAACAGCCCCACAGTAGAAGCCTGATAAAGACAAGCCACGTTGTGTAAATGCTTGTTGAAAATTCGCGGAAAAAAATGTTTCCCTAAAACATTTTGAAAAAAAGCGTCAAATTTTCTGTGCAATCGGTCACGATTTTCAAAGTATGAAACCACACGCACTTTCTACGCACTGTTAAAAAAAAATTCAATTGCGTAAATCGGAGGTGTAATTTCGATTGAATCAAGTATTTTGGAACGTATATTCTCTTTCTTAGAATTTTCCTCGCTGTGTTACTAGTTTTGGGATGTCCCTTTGCCAAGTCAGCCCTTTCCAACCCTCATTTGTATACAATTTCCCCCATAATTTATGGAAAAATCAACACATTTCGCGTTTCCCTACGTCACTTCTGGTGCCCCGACTTCTTTTCACGTTCTATCCCCACTGTCTCTTTTGCCGTGGCCACGGTAAGTCGTGCTTTTGGTATGGGAAAAACGAAGTGTTTACACGTGGAAACTCAGTTTCGTTACGTTAACAGCAGCTTGTGACTATACCTTCGAATAATAGCAAGTCACGAAAGATGCGTGTGGATTTCCCGCGGATAGTGGGGATGCTGAGCGGTTTGTTTAGATTCGTGAAGGACAGCGTCGGGTGTTGTATAGGGAATGGCGGTGATGTAGGCCTGACCGTTCCTTGCAGAACTACTTACTAGTGCCAACACATTGGTAAGGAGAATTTACAAATCCAGTCGTGAGGTGACACCACGTGCAAATAATAATAAGAAATACCACTTTACTTTACTTGGTGAAAAAATGAGGCGGGCGCTTGAAGCAGGCTGAGTGCCGAGCAGGGGATTAGGCTTATGGAGGAACGAAAATTCCGTCTTTACAACGAAGGGCCGGGCAGGCGTCCGAGCCGTGATTATTATGAGGATGGATGGGCCGGGCAGGCATCCAAGCCGTGATTATTATGAGGATGGGCCGGGCAGAGGTCCTAGCCATGACGGTGGTGGGCGAGGCAGGTGTCCGAGCCGTGATGATGATAGTTGAGCAGCGCTCTGAGCCGTAAATTCCGTCCGAGGGACAGCAAAGTATGTTACAGAGCCGAGTTTGCATTGATGGAAAATATAATGCATGTGTAAACAAACGTTGTTAGTGAAAGCCATCGGCCGGGATTGTGATTGGCCTGTTTACTAGAGGGTGGCCGGTGCAACTGTTGGCAACTTTTGTAACGGTAAGGAAAATTGGGGCTTGAAGGGCCGCGTTTGCGGTCTATCGGTGACAAGACTCAGCGATCTGGTAGGTGGCAGAGTGAACAGTTACTGCACCAACTGGTGTTCGTGGACTGTTTGATAAAACGGCGGGAAGCGTCACACCATCAAAGAAGCTAATGGCCGCTTACAGTTGAAGGCGAGCGAGACAAAATGGCGGCTCGTGTCGACAGCATCTGCCGACAGGGTGAGTGGCGAAGTGAGTCGGAGAGTCGATTACTGTGTACGATTATCGAGTGTGAGTGGAAACTTAGGAGGCGATTGTGATAGGTGATGTGTGATGAATTGCAAACCCGAAAATGAGGGACAAAATAGTGATCAAACGAAGGACGATGGTTGAAGGAACGAGAGTAGGGAGCCATACACTAGATTACTTCAACAAGATGAGTTTGACGATTTTCTGTATCACGTATCTCGCAGTGATAATGATTCTGACGATGCCTCGAAGCACGCTCATTTTGGCGAAACTTCAGTTGCTTGTGACAGCTTCGACCCTCTCCCCGATCTTTTGAAAACGGTTGATATCATCCCAGATAATTTCCTGTTGAAATGCACTGTGGAGAATTTTCCTTCAAAAAACGGGTCTCATAACTGGGTTTGGTTTCAGTCTCACGGACTGTGTTCCCCAGAAACGTTCTGTCTTGGACCAGTCCACAATGCGTCTGACCACTTTAACATGTCACGGCTGACTTCTGAGAGGCAGTGGGGAACCTCTCGTACTCGACAGAGGACAACATCCCCCAGCCCCCCTTTGCCCTGAAAAAGAGTCATGGTTTTTCAAGCCATTCTGCGATGAGACTGCCAATCCGAGAAATTTCGAAACTTGCGCCCAGTCTGAAATTCTCACCTCTGAGGTCAAGCTCGACTTGGGGTCCAGTATGCTGATACCGAAGAAAGTTGAAGTGCAGTCGTCTATTCTCAAAGACAAAGTACTACGACTTGGCTTAGAGCCCCAGGATGATGTTCTCAACACTGCTGCCACTGCTCTTTGTGAGAAACTGTCCACGGAAACGAATCTGCGTGACGCCAAGTGGTTGGTTTTCTCATAAACGAAGATTTTAAGAAGGCCTGCTTCACAACTTCACCCAATTTGAATGACTCAACAAAGCATGAGCTTCTCAATCAACTAATCTATGAGTCTGAAACTTTGTTGAGAAGTCTCATTCATAAGCTGTTCCCCTATTTAGAAGTTGCCCGGAATCGCAAGGATGAGAAACCAAACCAACAGCCTCAATGTTCTGATAGGCAACCTTTCAAGAACGACTGGTATAATCCAAAGAATCGGTCCTCCCATGACGGCTATAACTCTAATCACGGCATCAGTCAATGGCCCTTTCGTGTGAGATCTTCCTTTTGGGGAAAAGATGGCAGCAAGAACCGCTGCTTTACACCTGAACAAAAGAAACGTTACACCACTCCTAATTTCACAGTGGAAAACCTATATCGCGACAATGACTGGGACAGTAATTGGCGACACGTTTCACCTGTAGAAGATTGCCTCTGACATTATCTGCCCTTTTGGAAATCTATTACGGATAGCTATTGGATCCTCTCGACCATCAGTCTGGGCTTCACGCCATCTTTTATAAGCATGCCAGCACACCGCATTGGGGAATTTGCAACTCCAACTTCAGCAAACTTCTCCAACAAAATCCAAGATCTCTTGGAAAAGGAAACAATCGCAGAAAGCAGAGACCCTTTGCTTTTACAGCTTATTCTTAAGGCCAACAAAATTGGGAGGAGAACGACTGATCTTCAACCTAAGGCCCTTAAACCAGATAATAAATAAAAAAAAAATGCACACTTCAAAATTGAAACTCTGTACTTCATTCGACAGCCCTTCAAAAAGGAAGATGGAACAGTTTCCATAGACTCGAAGGTATGTACTTTCATGTACCGCTTCGCCGCTCGGGTTCGACACCTCTTTCGTTTCGTGTAAGACGGTAGGGTGATCGAATTTCAAACCCTACCCTTTGGTCTCAAACGCAACTCCCAAGAGTATTCACATCAATTCTGAAACCAGTTTCGGCACACCTCCATCAGCTTCAAGTTCACTCTCGTGCATATCTCGACTCCTGGTTTCTACGAAACCAAAACCAAAAATTTCTGCGGCAAAATCTTCAAAACAACCCTCATCTTCTCCATCACCTCGGTTTCGGAATAAATTTCGAGAAATCAAGGTTATCCCCAGCCCAATCGTTCCTCTTTCTAGAGGCTGTATTTAACATCTCTTCTGCAACAGTGACATCATCGATAGAACGCTTAGGAGACATCTTGCGAAATTCGAAGATTTTTCTAAATCAGAAGATCTTCAAACTAACGGCTTTAAATAGCCTAATTGGTAACCTGTTCTCCATGGCGGATTTGGGCCCTTACGAAACCCGTCCTTTCCACCATTACCACCTAGACACTTGGTGAATGAGTCGTCACTCGGGCGATTCTGCTTATGCTCTGGACGAAACTTTTCCTAGCAAGACGCTCCTTTGGTGGTCAGATGTTCAAGTTTTATCCCAAGCTGTTCCACCTTATGAACCTCTATCAGACTTAATCCTTCTGACAGACGCATGATAGGGTGCCCACATCGGAGGCCTCAAAACCTCGGAGACAAAGGTTTCTCCAAAGAGACGTCTGTTACAAAGCTCTCAACCACTTCAGTTCTGCAGCATCAGGAAAGACAATACAGGTCCAAATACACAACACCACGGCAATGGCCTATCTTTGGAAAGGAGGCGGTACAAAGTCCAGAAACCTTCACAACGTCACCTTGGAAATTTTCAAGCTTTGCATTCAGTCAGGAATCTCTATCTCTGCACATTCCGGGAAACTGGAATGTAATCGCAGACTCTTTCAAGTAGTCTCAATCCGACATCGGGGGAATGAACTCTAAAAACATTTATATACAAATTTCTGTTCACTTTTGGAGGACTGATGGTAGACCTATTTGGCACGAGGTATAATGCCAAACTTCCTCACTTCATCAGCCGTCCCGGACAATCTTGCTTGGGCAACCGACTCCATGACGGCATCCTGGGTGAACCAATTCGGGCGTGTTCCCACCGTTCAAACTACTGCTACTAATCCTGCAGAAAATAAATAGAACACAGCGTAAGTACATTTTGATAGTTGGCCTGCCGCAACGTGGTTTCCTCTGCTCCTACATCTTCTAATAGACTCCATCTGCCAGAAAATCACGACCCTCTATCTCAAAGGAAAGGAAGCCATCTCAACCCAAACACCAGTGCTTTGAAACTACCCAGTTGGCTACTATCATCGGACTCTTCAAAGAGGCTGGAATTCTTGAAGCTCTTGCCATCAGACTCAACCAACAGAATTTACGACAGCCACTGGAAGTACTGGTTTCGTTGGTGTCGCTTGCTGCAAGTCAATCCTGTCACCCCCCCCCCCTTTACTCGAGCTCCTAAACTTTTTTACCGACCTGTTTAATTCGAGCTTAAAAGGATCCACCATCCTGGTTTAACGCTCCACCGTAGACTCCGTTTTTAAAGCCGCGGGAATGGATGACCTGTTGGAAGATTTCCGCATTTCAAACCTTATTAAATCTTTTGAAATTGAGAGGCCTGCAACTAGAATACTTTCCAGACTGGGACCTTCACTTTGGTTTAAACTCCCATATGAAAGAGCCTTAAAAACCTTTGCAAACTCGTCTTTTAACCAAGAAAACAGTCTTTTGATCACATTAGCCTCAAGTTTGCACTGCAGTGGCGTCCAAGCCCTCTCAATGGAGCATGCCTATTTTTTCTTCTCAGAAGACTTCAGCGCTGTTGCTGAGAGCATCGTTCAGAGCAAACCCTCAGAAATCTAACGAACCCTCTCAACCTATAATCATTCCGGCTCTTATCACAATCACTGGGGGATGAGCCAGATAGGCTACTCTGTTCGGTTCAAGCATTGAGATTCTATTTGGATCAAACGGAAAGTAACGAAACTTGCAAAGGAAGAAATCAACTGTTTTTACTGTTTAAAACAAACTTCGGCGAAACATCACCTGCAATGATAGCAAATTCTATCAGCAGTCATTGTGAGTGTTTATGAAACATCTCATCTGACATCAGCTGCCATGACGACAACATCATAGTCACAGCACATGGCCTAAGAGCCATTTCCACTTCCACAATGGCATTCCCGTTACTGAGATCCTACTAGAAGCATCATGCATTTACCTCCCACTACTTCAGGGTATGACCACCCATGCGGAGGGGCAGCACCAGCTGGGACCCATCATCACTGCCAGAAGCATTCTCCTGCCCCCTAAGCACTAACGAAGTAAACAATGGCCCTTTTCAGGGCCACCACATCAGAAGAGAGATCTTGAAATCTGATGTTTTTTAATCGAGTGCTGTAGTCTGACTTTTGGGGGGACCAGTTCCTAAACCCTGGGGAACCCATCAGGTGGTGCCCACTTCTAGTTTGAGGAGGTCTATTGTAAATGCTAAAATTTACAGGTAATGTATATTTTCGTGGCACTAAAAAGAGAGAATTCCGGCTAATGGCAAAATTCTGTGTAATGCTTAAACGAAAATGTATATTACCTGTACCCACTCTACCTCCCCTCTTGAGTCACCACCTGGTTGGCATATTGAGAGGAATAAAAGTTGGCTCTCTTTGGTACTTTTTGTTTATATATCACTAAGGCAGGAGGTGCAGGACCGCACTTCGGGGCTACGGAGCTGGTAGTTGGTTAAAATGAATTAATCTCTAGGGAGAAAAGCATTTGAGAGTAAAAATGCTAAAATTTACAAGTAATGTATTTTCATTTAAGCAATAGAAACAGAATTTAGCCATCAGCTGGCAATTCTCATTTTTTTTTATTACTTTTTTGGGCTTAACATGTAAAAATGTTGCTAGGTATTTACCCTACTTTTATTTTCGTGAATAACATTGATCGGCTGCCCAAGGACTAATTGTTTGTGGATCTTAGTTGGCCCACTAGAGGTCACCTCCACAAACTATATAAATCCAATGCTCGCACCCTGTTTCATATTCCTTCTACAAGCACTGAGTGATGAACTTCTGGAATGGTCTTCCCCATGACATTGGGCACGAAGCTTGAAAACCTGCAAAGCCAGACTCAATTGCTATTTTTCTTTTGAGTATAACTTTTCATCGCATAAGCCATTGACTTTTGGTGGTGGTGTAGTCATTTATGTTCTTTCAGTTTTATTTTTGCACGTCATCCAAAAATACTCGCCTTTATTTTTAGCTGATCGTGAGATATATGCTTGTTTGTTGACCATAGTTTAACATAGTTCCGTGCTACCTGCAGCATGACCCCAGGTGCTATCACGTTATCGATCCCTGCACCAGGTGGCTATTCTTCACTTTTTTCCTTTGGCAGGCAATGCGTGCAGATGAGCTTATTTTGTGTTTGTTTACTGAAGCTGTTTACCGTAGTACTTTGAATGACAGTTAAAATTCATCACGGTAGAAAAAACGCTCAAATTCAAAGGGAAACTGAATACTAAACGTATTGTGCAAATTCTCGACTCATAATGTTGTTAAGTCCTCCTGTCTTCATCAGGCAAAAACTTCAAACGCTGCTTACTATAAATTAATGTAGTCCTAGCATACTAAGTTGTTGGTATAATTTGAATTCACACGTGTGACGCACTGTTGCCACCTTTATTTACAAGGCCACAAATGTGAAAGCTGTTTTTCGAAATCTTTACTAATTAGGTTGATAATCCCTGGATTCCGGGGGGTTTGTAGGTTCATTGACTTCGTGCTGATGGCTTGGGACTGAAGGCCCCTTAAGTGGCTATCCCTCCTGGAGTTGGACACGGACAGGGTCTTGTCATTCTCCACGCAATTTTGTGATCTGTCTCAAGGGTGTGGCAGGCAATGCTGTTGGCATCCTCACCATTGCGCTTCTGTTGTGTGTTGCCGCACCTGTTCATGGACACGCTTCCTGGTCTCCCCAGCTGCGCTGTCATTGTTGATTCTCCCTCCCTCCTTTCTCCTCCCGTACTTTTTTCATTCCCACCCCTCCTTCCCTCCCTTCCTCCTGCTTTTTTTTGTAGAAGGAAAGGTTAGACATTTAAAACATTGTTGAACATAAACTGAGTTCCAACTAAGTTTTCGACGGGTTTTCTTCCATCTTCTTTAGAAGTTAGCTTTCTTTTTGGTCCTTTGAGTGTCGCATCTGCGTTGTTGTGGCCTTTTGGTGTTGTATGTAGAAGTCATATCACTTGTCTAGTTCTAAGGCCAACTGTGGTCTCACTCAGGGGTGGTACAAAGGATAGGCACCCGGGCCCAAGAGGCAGGGGGCCCAAAATTCACCAGTGGGGGGTCCAAATAAGACAAAGTCACTACATTTTGTTGGGGTTTGGGGTCACTTTGCGTCTAAATTTGTTTACTTGTTGAAGAGGGTCTAACATTTTATCCTTGCACCCCTCCTTGGTAAAAGCTAGCTGCGGCACTGGTCTCACTACCTTGTCAATGTTGCTGAAAGTTGACCATGCAAG